>QNQO01004042.1:0-36484 GCA_003290165.1 Berberis thunbergii | reverse complement strand
CATGGTGTAGAAGATGTTGTATATATTATGAATTCTGTTTTGTCTCAGCTAGCAGTTTTCTGTTAATAACCTTGAAAAAAATGCAGATAGTATTGTAATGAAGCTCAACAATGTTTTGGTGACTAGTATAATTCAAAGTATTAGTTTCTCTATATCTGTAGCATATGTATGTATTGTTTGTGACTTTTTTCGGTTCTTTTATTATAGGTATTTTGGGCAAAAAATAATGAGAGGAAAAAAGAGAGTTCCATTTAAAAGATATAGATAGGTACCTTCATTACCACCCCATCCACTTAGAGAATTGTAAGCAAGATCAAGATGTGCTAGTTCTTCAAACGGAAGAAACAAAGAAGCGTTCATATACCAACCATCCACTTGATCATTAATAGTTTCATAAAGTGTAAGTCGAGTAACTCGTCCAGTGGTGTTGTTGCACTCAACCTTGTCCCAAGTGCAGCAGTCTGAATTGCCACTGTTATTCCATGAAGGCAAGGAAGTGGCATTCTGACTATTGAAAGCCATTTTCAATTCTAAAAGAGCATTCCTTTCTTCCTCCAAGCATCCGGAACCACTGCGAATCAAGGTCAAAACCAAAACGAGCAAGACCACCCACATATTGAAGATAAATGAGGATTCCTGAAGTAAAAACACAGAATATGCAATTACACTGCCCCTTAGTCTCCCCTTAAATAGAAAAGACGGAAGAAGATTAAGCGGGGCAATCAAACACCAATGGGATTTTTAACGATTAAAAACAGAAAAATAAAATAAAATTGGCGTGGGGTAACATACCTATTTGAATTGTTAAAAATTTTGACAATGAGGACCGTTCTCATTATGATTAATGCAAAGGTTCCCTCATGAATTTCCATGGCATAGAATTTCATGCAACCAAACACACCCTAAGTTCTTTCACACCATCCAAGGTATTTTAAGATTTCCCATATCTCTATGTCATCCATCCAATTTTCCATATCTCCGTGTTAGTGTCCATCCTAGATTTGTTGTATCCCTTTGTGCCCATCCTAGATTGTAATGAGGCCTTAATTAAAGAAGTTAGGTTGTGAAAGTAGATTTTTATTTTATTTTATCCTGAATACTGGAGGGCTCTTCACCTCCAGTGTATTCCCCCCGATGATCATGAATTGTGTGTCATAAGATCATCTAAATGTCTAAATCAGGGTCCCTGTGCTCCTAAATATATAGCATACAAAAGATTGTAAGTTCAAATCTCATTTACTTGTTGCTTGTAGCAAAACTACCAATTTCTTTGTTCACACACACCACACAGACAAAAGGGAAAAGGTACGATCCGTCGTTACGTTAAACTTTATGTTTAGGTTTTCAGAACCCATAACACAAAATGAAACCCCACGTCTGAATGCACATTCGCGCTTTTACATTGTATCAGGATGAAAACTCAGACCAAACTTGTTTTGTAGCAGAAAATGAGTTTTATCTGTGAACATCGATATAACAGATAAAACAGCGATATAATGATATAATATACATAAAAGTTTTACATGATCAGCCAATGTGTCCAAACTTGTCAAAAACATAGAATATATCCAATAATTATTGTAGAAGAACAAACAAAATAAGTCAAAAAATATCAAGAACGAATAAAAATCTCCAGAAGTATGAATTTGAGGAAAGCATTTTGAAATTTTCAACAAACATTGGAAGCTAGGAAGCACTGATACAAAGCCACCCATGCCATAGGATTACTCTGCCGGCTCTTAGATACTCTTCTGATACTTGGCTGATATATATTAATAACTCAACCCCTTATTCTCATTTCCAGTGTTCAACGAAAGCATAGTTCAATCTTCACCCAATCTTTGTTGGTGATTTATTTAATTTATTCATTTATTTTTTAATCCATAAACTTAAGGTGTTCCATGAGATGTGCAAAGAAGTTCATCTTGACCTATAGAAACATATTTTAAATATCCCAAGCAATTGGCAAGTTTTCATTAAATATCATCCAAATCGCCATGTCTCTCTCCTCATCTCCATCGAATCTAAACTAATACCAAATAAATATTAGCTGAACTAGTACATCATGTTCGTTTGATTCTTCTTTTGTTGCGTGAAGACTTATTAATCTGCTAGCAAATAAAAGTGCTCGCGACTTGATCAAGTTGCAATTGAGAGCATCTTGATGGCAGTCCAAAGAGAGAAGAAACGACCCTAAAATATATGACACAGCAAAGCTTTCAGAGGAGATGAACTATCACAGAAGCCATTGTCATCTCCTTTTCTTTTATTCTTCCAAGGAGTATAGAATTTAAAGAAGAAATATAGTACTAGTGGTGTGCTAGCCTTGTGTGAACGGACCTGAGGGAGAGGGTGAGGGAGAAGCCTAAGAGTTCATGGATTCCAAGAGGGATGACAAGGTACAAAGGGTGATTATAATCTTACATCACCAAGGTGCGGAATGATAATGTGTTATATATGTACGAATTTGGATCTATAAAGTACTATGCATTTTAAAGTTGTGCGGACCTTGAACCCAAAGTGAACAATATAGTACTCTAGATTACAAAAAGTTATTTCTTCCACCAAACACTCTGAAGTCATCCTACAATGAATTTTATTTCACCTGATAAAGACATACTAGAATGAGATGACCCCTTAAAATATAAGAAACAATGAATTTTATTTCATCTGATAAAGACATACTAGAATGAGACGACCCCTTAAAATATAAGAAAAAAAATACCTGAAAATCATGTTCAGACTCTAGGGTTCGGTCAGTTTTAAAATTTTCAAACCGAAATCGAACCGACCATTAACAAAATCGAACCAAAACCAAAATAAAACCAAACCAACCGACTATTTTAAACATATTATATTATTTATACATAAAATATATATTATTTATTATATATATTCGGTCGGTACGGTTTGGTCGGTTAAAATCACATAGAAACCAAAAACCGAACCACCCACTTCGATTTTGATTTTTTTAAAACCAAAACCGATCCGAACCAATCGGTTCGGTTCAATTGGTTTGATCAGTTTTTTGTTCAGTCCTATCAGACTCTAGGATCAACTTATAACAGCCAGATTATTTTGACTAACATTCTTTAATTTTATGTTTAAAACTGGTGAGTTTTAGAACAAGAAAACTGTGAAATTAGTTTCGAAAATAAACTTTGGTGCATATGCACAATTAGCTATTGCTTATTATTATATTGCAATAACTTTTTTAAGTTGAGATTTTCTTTAGGATCACTTAAATTTTCAGGTTACTGTATGGGTTAACGATGCATTCAATTATTTTTGCACCAATTAACTTTAACAAATCAAATTTTCATGAAGATGGTAAAACGAAGCCCAGTGATTATAAATATCCTTCATGTTTCATATTTGCTTCATTTTATGGACGTGCTTGTGTTTGGGATGCATCAGTTTCGACCCAGATATGGCATGTTTCAGACTGTGTGTTAATAAATTTATCTTCAGGGACGTGAACTGGAAGCTCAAAGAGGAAGATTCACTTTAGGGACACTCACTGGAAGCTCAAAGTGCAAGAACACTGGGAATTAATTGATTTCTTCATAATGAATGGTAATAGTAATTTTTAATCAACCCAACTTACGACCCATCTTGTTCCTTCCAAATATGCATTCTACATTATTAAAGGGCATGAAGCTCAAAGCAATGTCTTTAGTCTCCCTCTGTTAAAATATATAGGCTTGCACTAAACATTGTCAAGTCCAAGTTCAAGATTGATTCATTCTATAAGAATGAAAGTCAGAATATGTACAAGAAGGGAAGTTAGAATAGGAAAGTTAAAATAGGACACAATTAAAATATTTTGTATAGGAAGTTTCAAAAAGGGAAACTTATAGAAAGTACAAGAAAAGGAAAGTCCAAATAATTAAAGAAGTAAAGTTAAAATAAGAAACTTAAAACTTGTTATACAAAATAGAGTCATATTCTAACTTTACTTCTTTAATTATTTAGACTTTCTTATTCTTGTATTTCCTTATTGTAGATGTGAATCATCTAACTTTACTATTCTTGCATATTTTTGTACTTTTCTTCTTGTAAATTTGAATCAATCTTGGACTTAAGCTTGACAATGTTGAGTGTAAGCCCTACATATTCTAACACACCCCCGCAAGCTAGACATGTAAACGCAGATGAAATGTGCAGCTTGGAAGAAAATTTGAAGTCCAATTTGGTGAAGAAATCATGACTGTCGAGTGAAGCAGTTAATGGTTCGACTCGAGGCATCATGATTGTCGGATTCTAGATAATTTTGGATACTTCTGGATAAATTCTGAATAATTCTGGTATAAAGAAACCATGACTATCGAGCGAACGGCTAATGGTTCGACACGAGTTAGCATGACTCAAGAAATCATGACTGTCAAGTGAACGGCTAATGATTCGACTCTAGTCATCATTACCCCCCCTCAGCACGAAGGCTGAAAAACTTGCTCAGCACAAATGTTGATATTGCTCAGCACAAATGTTGATATTGCTCAGCATTGGTGCTTGATTGCTCAATATTGGCGCTGGTATCGCTCGGCATCGGTGCTGGTATTTTTCTTGAAAAATTTGTGTGGTGGTACTAACAAAAAATGATGGGTGTAAATAGCGGAGAGAAAGAGATTCACATTTTTTCCCTTCTCTCAGTTTCTTCCCTATTGTGCAATCAAACATGTGACATGGAGAGAGAGAAAACGAAAGGAGAGCGGAAAGGACAGCGAGTGACGAACGGACATGGTATGTTCGATGTTGTGCGATTGCGGTTGTTGCTACTGGCGTGAATGTTTTTGCTTTCAGTGTTTGCTGATATTCACATAATTATTACATAATATATCCCTTAATTTATATATGTTAGTGTTTCGATTATTATAATTTATAATAATTATTTCGTTTTCATGTTTTGGCAGGAATTTGAGCGTTAACGATGAAATGATATTAAGGCGACAACTTAAGGACTGACAATTGGTCGATTCTAGTGGTGGTACAAAGCAAAGAGACACATATCTAAACCTAACCCTAATAAATCTAGGTCCACCTAATTTAACTTAAGCCCAAACCGAAAACATGTTAACCTAAAAACCCAAGCCCAATATAATATGAGAACCCTATTTAGCTTCCACATCTTAGAGAAAGGAGCTGATCTCTTATTCTCTCTTCTTCCACAGCCCCTTTCCCCTCATCTCTTTTCCAGCCACCACACCACCCTGCCGGCAATCCTCGATCGATAGGAGAGCCAGCAGCGCGATAATCCCGCCATCACCACCTCATCCTCGTCCTCTACCATCAGCCGCCACCTCCTCACCCTGCTTCGCACACCAACAGCCGCCACCTTCTACCATCCCTCTCTCCGTTCCATCATCCTCACCGCCGCCATCCACCGTCCAGCAACCTCGCCACCAGCACCACAACCACCGCCACTAACCACCGTGAAACAGGGGCGTGACAACCCTGTTTCACGTTACAAACCTTACCAGACCACCTTCTTCGCCATCACCCGAACACCAACGTCGTCTCTCTCTCTCTCTCAGCCACCAGCACCCGAGCACCACCACCATCAGCCGCTGCGAAACAGAACAGAGGAGAACAGACTCTGTTTCTCCTCGCTCGCCACAGACCCTGTTTCCCCTCTTCTCTCGGCCTCTCTTCGTCTCGAGCTCCTTCCTGCCTCCTTCTATCATGACCACCGTCAGGACCAGACCAAGCACCATCACCACCACCTCGCGAGACAGAGCTCGCAATCACAGAAACAGGGAGCCCTGTTCCTCGCCCTCCTTTGCGTTTTTGTTGATATCTAACTGTTTCCTCACCTTTTCTCTTCTTGTGTAGGTTCTGGAAGCGATTTGAGGTCGAGGACGGTCGCGAGGAGCGAAGGAAGGCCGCCAGAACAACCGCTGTCGCGCTGGAAAAGATGGTGGAGCAGCGCAGTACTGTAGCGCTACTGTAGCAGAGGCGGGAATTGGTTAATTCGGTTATTTGGCTATTCACACCCCAACTATCTGTAAGAGCCACCACAGAGTGCTTTTGGCCAGTTTTCTCGGGATTCGCGTCCGTGCAGAGATGACTTCCACCTCCATTGATGTTGTGACCACCACTACTATGGATAGCTAAACCCTTCGCCAAGGCTACGATGAAACCACAAGATTTCCTAGAGTTTGTGTATTTACATTTATTGTTTTCTTTATGCTTGAACGTTAAACACATTTGATTTATGATTTTCAATAATTTGCTTTCACCGGTTATATCCTGATTAATTATCTAGACTAGTCGGTAGTTAGAAGTACCCTTTGTTGAAATTCAAAGCCTGATTTAATCAATTAATCTGAATCTGTGATTGTGTGTGTCGTAAGAAGACACGCAATGCTAGGGGTTTAGGATTAGTTAAAATAAACCTGTGATTGTGTGTGCCGTAAGAAGACTCGCAATTCTAGGGGTTTATACCTATGCTGAAATCAATTGTGAACTTAGATTAATCTTTAGGTTAGTCATGTTAAATCTTGAAAACAATATTTTTGATTACACAAATCTCAAAGAACCTGTGGTGGATTCAATGCCTTGGTTTCCTTTCTCATATTCTTTAAAACTTTTTATTTTGTTTTTAATTTGATTTTTATTTAGATATTTTAATTACTGTAACCCCATTTAAATTAGTTTAAGTCAACTTGGAAAATTTAATTGCAACCACAGTTCTTGTGGGATCGACCTGTACTTGCCCTTGTCTACCAGTTAGACACTGTGCACTTGCAGTTATTAAAATTAGGTTAAATTAACCTATTTATTTAAGTTTGTTAAATCTGCATCATTTGCGATAATTTTCTTTGATTGTATTGAGTTCCTGATTGTATTGAAACTCTGATTGGTTGGATTTCTAGTTGAAGAAGATGATGATGAATGGTCTAATATGGGATTAACCGTTGATTTGATAGGTGATTGGTGTGACTGTGTGAACTCTGTTGTAGAGTATGATTTTCCTTCCCTGCCTTTTGCATCTAGTGTAGTCGTCAGAAACAGGGAAGAACTTGAGTCTTAGGTCACCAAAGAAAGTTGCTCTAATACCATGTAAAGAAAATGATTGGAAAACTGTATTATTGTTTTTGTATTCCTTGACTAAATACAAGCTTATATAAGTTAACTTCTACCTAACCTTGTGGAAATAGGAAACTTAAAATTTGCTATACAAAATAGAGTCATATTCTAACTTTCCTATTCAGACTTTACTTTTTTAACTATTTGGACTTTCCTATTCTTGCACTTTCATATTCTTTTATTTCCTTCTTGTAGATATTAATCATCTAACTTTCACACAACAGCAGCAGCAACCGCAACCGCACAACCATCAGACATACCATGTTCGTCCGTCACTCGTCGTCGTTTCGCTCTCCCTTTGTCTTCTCTCTCTCCCTGTCACATGTTTGATCGCACAACAGGGAAGAAACAAAGAAGAAACAGTAAGAAAGAAGAAGAATAAACGGAGGGAAGAGAAAGAAATTTGAACCTATTTCTCTTTGCTATTCACGCTCGAGTTGTACTCAATACCACCACAAGGAAAAAAATATGTGTTGACTCGAATTGAGCAATACCAAAAATTGTTCGAATTGAACAATTTTTTTCATACCAGAATTATCCGAATTGGATAGTCATACTGACCACTCGAATCGAACCATTAGTCGTTCACTCGACAGTCATGATTTCTTCATACAAGAATCATCCAGAATTTTATCCAGAAACATCCAGAATTCGACAATCATAACGCCTCGAGTCGAACCATTATCAGTTTCACTCGACAGTCATGATTTCTTCACCAAATTAGACTTCAAAATTTCATTCAAGCTGCACATTTCATCTGCGTCTACATGTCCAGCTTCCGGGGAGTGTTAGAATATGTAGGGCTTGCACTCAACATATTCAAGTCCAAGTCCAAAATTGATTCACATCTACAAAAAGGAAAATACAAGAATATGAAAGTCCAAATAGTTAAAGAAGTAAAGTTATAATAGGACTTTATTTTATATAGCAAATTTTAAGTTTACTGTTTCCACAAGGTTAAGTAAAAGTTGGTTTATATAAGATCGTATTCAATCAAGAAATCAATACAAAACAAATACAATTCTCCAATTATTTTCTTTACCCTCTAAAAAGCAGACAAGAGAAATGCATACCAAAGGAAATTGTTTAACTCAACTAATATCTGAAAATCAGAAAAATACCATTTTAACAAAGATTTAAAAAATTGTACACGTCGGTTTATAATTTTTTTGAGAGCTCGGTAGTCATATTCCCAATTCTAGTCTATTTATTTGCAAAATTATACACCACAAAGTGATTAATTGCATATTATATGATGTTGCGAAAAATTCCATGGAAGCCTGCTATGGCAAAACCTTTGTAAGGTTTTAGTATAGATCTACTTTTCCATCTCAAACTAAATCAACCCACAAAAATATAATTCACTGCATAAGGATACACAGGACTTATAGATCAATAGAAGGGAAGAGATCATATGGTTACTAATGGAATAATTCATTACAATATCACAAACTAAAGGAAGAATAATTAACAAATTAGAGAGAATGCCACAGTGTGGAACAATGGATGAAATCACTAAACTCACTCACCTCTCTACATTTGCTTTTTTAAAAGAGAAAAGGGGAGGCAAAGCAGTGTGTTTCCCCTGAGTGCAAATAGGTACATTGACAACAGGTCTAATTCTAAAACTAGCTGATCTTGTTCTCTCCAACCCTTTCTTTATTCTCTTGATATGTTTTCTCTATTCCACATTCCTTCCTTACCTTCCTTTCCTTCATTATGCTTTCTAGCTCACCCGTAGAGCCTGACGACGAAGATGAAGTTGATGATGATGGTGATAATGTAGAAGCAGTGCGGTGTTTCTTTAGGTTGAGTAGTTCTTTCCATAGAACGGTGCATGTAGGTGGCCTAGGAGATGGGTCTTCATCAATGAACCAATTCATTGATCTACTACTCTCTTCCTTGTCCTCCTCTTTCTTTTCCATCACTTGCTCTTCTGTCTTAAGAGTGATCTTGTTGAGTTTCTCCACTTGTTCTGTTTGTACAAATGGAAGGAGTTTCCCCTCAAAGAAAAGCTCATCAGCTGTTAACATAGTAGTATCCGTAGCAACCCCATTTGATAGAAACTCGAACTCTACATTGTGAGACTTTCCTCTCCCCTTGTTATGAGGAGACTTTGGACTACTCTCGGAGTTTGCGGTGATGATCTTCTTCTCAACAAGGAAATCCCCAGAGAATGAAATTCTTGGGCTTGTTGTAGGCTCAATGGATCTAGAGGTTGCCTGAATAGTTTCTAGGGAGACCATGGTGATTGTGTGTGTTCTAGGTTGGAGGGAATGCTGTTGAAGGGGGGGTTGTATTTAAAATGGAAAGGTGTCTTGAGACATGTAATGAGTAAGTCTAGTATTATAGAGGTTGGTAACACTCCACTGTTCCTTCTTTTTGGTTACCATATGGATTATAAAACTAAGTTGGTCTGGTGAATCCAAAACAACTTAGCTAAAAGTTTAATTAGTGTAAGGGATCGTCACATGGAGGTGGTGGATAGTGAAAGATATTTGGTGTTAAACAACTAAACACACTTAGTTGATCATGTTAGTTGCATGTGTACAACATTTTTGTTTCTCAATTTTATATTAAGGTTCAATGACCATTCTCAATTCTATCCTTTGATAAATATTTCTGTCTAGAATTAAAACTAGGGGAGGCCAGGTTTGTTAAAATTGCGAAGGCAAAAAAACCACTTCTTTGTTGCCCGAAAAATTAGAGATACCTGAAATACCATGGTTGGGTCGAGAATGAAGTAAATTTCTTAGAGAGTAGGGTATTCGCGCCTCCATATACAGTTCTACACCATACATCATGGTGCAAACGATCTCAATTTTTCCATAAAAGGGTATTTCAGTACTGCTCATAGACATAATTAGTTCATTAATTAAATAAGGTTTGTCAAAGAAAATGAGCTTTTTGGGAGCTTGACTCAAATCACTTAAAAGATTATTACAGGGGTTACCGAGCATGTGGCCATGTGAGGGAAATTTCTTCCCATGTGAAGGCTCTCTCCCCAACTAGATCAAGGTATCATCGAAGCACCTAATTGACCAAAATCATCCTCTGAAAGCTGTGTTTAATGATGATATTAGTGAGTTAATTGTTCCAAATATGAAGGTTAGTTTTGGCACTTTAACAAGTGTAGTAGGTCGATATCATGTTCATCTCTATGAATTTTCAGATTTTTGTAATAAGCATTATTAGGTTTTTTTTTAGTATTAGATATCTAATCAAGACAGCTACAATACACAAGTTATATGTAATTTGTTAGTGAACATGATCATCTGGAAGAATACAATCTAATCAGGACCATTAATGACAAAAATAATTTCCATTAATGATAGTATATATACAATCGATAAAAATCACAACTCATCATCGGAAAGTTGTTTACAAATACAAGCAACAATAGTCAAATGAAGAAAAACGTAAATTAAAAATGTAGACAGCTACAAAACACTAGCATTTGGTTGTTTGGGTTTTGGCTCCTTGTATTGTTGTCCATTAAGACTTGCATCGCTAGCACATGTACACTAGGCTTGTCGATCGTTGTTCTCTAATATTTGTAGTTCATCTACATAGTTTTGAAGAAAATTAAAATTTGACATACAAAAATGTTAGGAAATCAGATTTTTGCAATCATATTTTGCAATCAGGATGACGTGTCATGATCTGAAAAGAATAATAAAATTTCCAAAAGTTTTATGTGTATCTCAAAGTTGTAAAAAACTCTTCTAACAATGCCACATCATCCTAGTTGCAAACATTATTTCCTAACCTTACTCTTCAGTATATATATATATTGATCTTTTGGTGAAATGTCTCTAAAAACAGATCGAGATTTTAGAAAATCTTCGACCTTCTGGAAAGATATAGAACATTGAAGTAAAAAATGCAATACCATTGAATATTAATATTACAAAATCTACCCCAATATCTTTTTAAAAAAAATGTGAGATGACCTGAACGCCTCTCTACCATCTCTCCAACCAGTGGTTTCCTCCATTTCCAAATCTCATCATTGCTCTGTTCACCCTCGGTCCCAACATTCATGTCGTTAAACTGTTTTTTATTTTTTTCATCTTCTCTCTGTTTTCATGAAGAAGGTTCGAGGGATTGATGTAACATCAAAATTTACCCTTATTTAAAACACATTTTCAAAGAAAATTTATTATTATAAAATAGAAAAAAAAAAAAAAAAAAAAAAAAAAAAAAGTCATATTTCCACATTTATAAGGATAGCTTTTTATAATATCTAGGTGTACGACACATGTAGTTGGATTAAAAAAAGGTTATTTACATTTTTCTCCTAATAATATATGTTTTATTCAGCTTTGCATCTAATTATCATTTATATTATATTTTTTCCCTGAGACCAGTAGTCAACATACCTTGATTGTCTGTTTTCAAAGCAGATTACCAAATACCCCTGAGAAATCAAAGGTTGTGATTGAATCTTTCGTATCTCGAACATCTCATCTCGTGGAAAATAGTAAGGCTTAACTGAAATCGTAATCGTATCTCGAGAACAATCTAACAATTGATTTTAAAAAAAATTTCATCTTAAACAATTTATCTCGAGAAAAATCTAACGGTCCAAATTAATTGTACACACATCTTTAGGTAAATATAATGGTCCAAATTTAATTATGCACGTATTTCGAGAAAATCTACCAATTTGGTACACATCTCGATAAAAACTGACACTTTAACACGTATTTCGAGAAAATCGTTCCAACGTGCATTTCAAGAAAAATCTAACGGTTTAGATTTCGTGCAACGCATCTCAAGAAAATCTGACGTCTAAATAAATTGCCCTCATATAATAAATTACTAGCAATAACTTAGCCCCATAAAATAAATTTGAATTTAATTTTGCCCCCTGAAACATAACAGACTTGAGAGATGATCAAGAAAATTTTAATTATCTTCCTCTTCCTCCCCTTCTATCTTGTAGCCTCGCCATCACCTCCCCTTCCTCCTCCCTCATCTTCCATTCTTCCCCATTCCTCCACTTCCTTCCTTCCTCATCCTTTATCTTTTGTTTCACAACCCCTATCATAAAAGTTAGGGCTTCATTCCTCCACTTTCCCTTTCTTCCTTTTTTCTTCTCCTCCCTTCTCCCTCATCCTTCCTCCCTCTTCATTTCTCAGGTCTGTTCTGTTTTAGGAGGCAAAATTAAATTCAAATTTATTTCAGGAGGCAAAAGTAAATTCAAATTTATTCAGAACGTCAGATTTTCTTGAGATGCGTGCATGAATACACTTGAGTCACTAGATTTCCTCGAGATGCATGTTGGCTCAGCAAATTTTCTCGAGATGTGTGCCAAATAATTAGATTTACCTTGAGATACACGTATAATTAAATTTGGACTGTTAGATTTACCTAAAATGTGTGTACGATTAAATTTGGACCGTTTCCTCGAGATGAATTGTTTAAAATGAAATATATTTTTTTTAAATCAACTATTGAATTTTTTTCGAGATGCGATTACGATTTTAGTTAGTTCTTAGGATTTTCCTCGGGATGAGATGTTTGAGATACAAAAGATTCAATCTCAGCCTTTGATTTATCAAAGGTATTTTGGTAATTTGCTTTGAAAACAGACAGTCAATATATGTTGACTGTAAGTCTTATAGAAAAAATGCAATATGAATGATAATTGAGTGCAAAGCTAAATAAGACATGGAAAATTTTAAATGACGAGGAAATGGGCGAGGGGGTGAGTGTGACCGCTCATCCCCCTTGAGATGCATGCATGTGCCTTCAAGATGTACAACTGCATGAATCTCGAAAAAAATGAGTGGTAATACCCACCCTCTCGCCCCTTTCATCCACGGCTAGAGCCTAGAATCACTCATAAGACATATATCGAAGGGGGAAATTGCAAATAACCAAAAAAAAAAAACAAGTGCTCACTGACCCTCCTTGACTTTCATATGAAATTTTTCTCACTTTATCTCAGTTACATTTAAAATTGATTTGAACCCAAGCAAAGTGTGCGCTCTTCTGCTCTCTTCTCTTCATATATTTGATGAAAAAATCCAAACGAGCCTCAAACCCATTTATTCCATTTGTTACATCTGATGCCCGTAAATATTTAAATGAAGTTTCTTAGAGGTTGGAATTGTAGCAATCCATGTTCTGTGCTTACTGTGAAGCCTTCAAATTGCACAAGAGGTGTTAGACTAAATGCCCATTACAAGGAATGACTGATTTATATGATTTTGATCATGCGTGGAATTTCCTCACCACAAGGTCGTGAGAATCCTAGGTATGTGGCATTTATATTTACTATTATATGCAGGTTTTTATTCGATACTTGTATGTTGCATATTTGTACAGTTTTAAGCCTTTAATTTATAGACTGTATAAAATGTAAGCATCTCTGTAAAGTAAATATTGATTGTAAGCTTATAATTTAACTATGATGCCATGCATTGAACAAAGTTCTTGTCAACTTAAGACATTGAAAACTACTGATTATTTCTTCTTCGTTTTTTACTATGAGAATGTGCGCCCAAAAATATGCAACAATATTCCCTCATCAAAATACATAAGAAAATTTTAACCTTTGCAAATGTGTTATACCTATAGGATCATATAATCAAACAAATAAAAGCAAAAAAAACACAGATTTACGTGGTTCTGCAATATGCCTACATCCACGGAATGCACACCAAACAAATCCACTATGCTCCACGGCAAAAGAGAGAGCACAAAGTGAAACCTTCCAAAAGCTTTAGTTTTTTCACTACTAGGTTTCCCAACGAAGAAAACATTGTACACATTTTAGGTCGGAAAAGTTGCCCACGTCAGTATGGTACTACTGTCTTCGCTATACCACCACAATGTCTCAGGATGCAGATAGAAATCTAGTCGGGATCCACAAACTCAACAGAATGAGTGACATTCCCCTTTTCATTGCCAAAGAAATCTTGAACCTGATTGCATGGTTCCAGGTGGCATCTTCATACGCGCACATAAATTATGATCTAAATTAAGTCATGAGCATGTCTATTGAATGGCATGAAGCATGAAGCATGAACCTTTGAAATCTGACCGTTGATCTTTCTGAAGATATGTCTTGGATTACTTGATATATGGAAGCAGGCATTGAGGTTGCTACATCACTGTATTTGTACCTTTGATTGATACTCGTTAGGAACGTGAGAAACCTGGTGCAAATGTGGGCTGATTGTAGGATAGGGTTGCATCCAATTCGTGGAACAGCTGTTCATCATCCCAGCTGCCTAGCAGTTCAACCAAGTAGGAAAATGGTATTGTTGATGATTGGCGTTAAAAGGTTGCTGCATTCAAATAAAGATAAATCCAATTAACAAATCACCAAAATTGTGAAGTATATTAAAATCCTCCCAACAAAGCTGGAAAGTACAGAAACAGATTGAATAAAGACACAGTCAATGTCTTACCTCGAGTATCATGTTTGCATTTTGCTTGAAGGTTGATTCGCTAGACTTTGACTTCTGAAACATCTTCATACCTTCCTGTTAAAGAACCTTGTTTCCTTCTCAATTGCATCCACAATAACCAGAGGAATCCATACAAGTATTTGAGTCCTTGAAACAAGGCTTATAATGATTAAGCAAATTACATCAATGGCCATATATCTAACTCACCTTAAACTTCATTTCAGCTTGCCTTGAGGTTTGAGTCTCGAGACTTTGAATTCTGAAAATTTTGTATTAATAAATCAACGGAGAAAATCAATTTATAGACATTGAAGAGTCTAGTAAGTCAGTGATATCATCAACCTGTCCATCAAAGAGTAGACAGGTTGGTAAAACACAATAACATGAACAACCATAACATCAACACTTTTTTGAGAGGAGAGTAAAATTATTGAAAGGTAGAGAGAGCTTGAAAGTGCTTAATTACTTGCGAAGTGCATCAGCAGTATGATTAGTAGTAACAGCAATCATCTGGAACATGGAAAATGTTATGCCAATCTTCTCAAATCGTGTTTGAATTAAGCTTTGCTGAGCCCAAACAATGAAGCAACCGTTGTCTGAAACAAGCACCTCAACCAAGTTTGTGAATTGTTTTGTTCATTTGCTTAAAAATCATGTTGCATTTGCGATAATGAGAGAAATCAACTTAACTGATAACTTCATAAACAAGTATATGAGATCCTTGGGGCAAAGCTTATTAGAACAAGGCAAATTAAATAGACACTACTAACCTGCAACTTGTTGCTGTTTTGTTTTTGGACTGAGATTGAGCCTTGAAATTTCTTTAAAACCCTGTCCAAGGAGACATCATGGTATACTTACCATTTTGTAAACTGAATATCAGCGCAAAGGGCCGGCACTAGATTCCACTTGAAAGGAGTCATCACGATTTGCTTGAAGAAAAAAAATATAAGATAAAATCATAACATACTTGACACTAATCGTTAACAAAAAGTAGAAAAGGATGTAACAAACCTGACACGTTACAATTCATAGATCATGAATGCATGAGTAATACAGGATTTCACCAAATGTACAGTGACGACCATGTGGCCTCGCAATTCTGCCAAAAATATTTCAACTTATATAAACTGAAAAGTGAAAACTGATTCAAAGAGGTCAGCTATAAACACTCTGTAGATCGTGGTTCGCAAGCCATGCTGCTAGTAATTTTTTATGTTGAGATAAAATGTAATTTCATTGATAAGCGTAAAAGAATAAGGCTACATCCATAGAAGTCCATGAAATACTAAAGCATATAAAACCATGTGCATATTGAAAATGAACCTTTTGAGTTACTTATTAAAGAGTCACTATCATGAATGTAAAACATTCTCGAAGTTTCTAACTCATTATTAGCACTTTTTGGCAGTCAATGATAAGAAAGAAAGCGGAAGTAGCAGCCTCATGTAACACCAGCATAATGATAAGCAAGATCCAGTCAAGCGTAGCAGAGTGACCTGCTAATATTAGTTCTGACATCCGAATGCGAAGACCTGAATTGTTCAATCTTCCTGAAATTGCTACCTGTAAAACTGGTATGTAACTTTCATTTCCAAATATATCTCGTTTATCTCTTGATTCCCCCTGCTTCAGTCTTCTCATCTTTTTTTTTCATTGGTTTTCCATCTAAACAACAGTAACTAGAAATTGAAAACCCATTAGAGCATTTCCAATCATCCCCTAAAATAGTGCTATTTTAGGGGGATGATTGAAAAAAATAGCCCTTCAACCATCCCTTTAACTACTCCTATAATAGCTTTTAGCTCAACTTCCCCCTAAATTTAGGGGAAAGTTAACCATCCCTTAAAATCCATTTAATAGTAAAATAAACCCTCAACTTCTTTTACCCCTTCTTTAATTTGAAATTAATAATATTATATTTTCCCTCTTATATATTTAATAATATTATAATAATATGATTGAAACTAATTAATATAATTATATTAAGTTGAAATTAGTAATAATATAATTGAAATTAAATTGGTATAAAAAGTTGAAGATATATTAAAATAATGATGAAAAAGTTAAAATAGGGGGTGTGGTTGGAGTGGACGAACCCCTAAATTTAGCTTTTAGTTATGATTCATCCCCCATTTTAACTTTTACCATTGGAGATTATACTGAAAGTTTTTTTTCACGCTCTTATATGATGATTATACTGAACCAACGTACGTTCAATTAATGCAGTGTGTGGCTTAAGCAACGATTCAGACTCAATCATCATGAACGACGCATCCCTTCAAGAGACGACTTAGCAAACCGATGTGATGATCCACTAACTCGGAGGGAGTAACTGATGATACATTAAAACAGTCACACCTCGGAGTCGTACACTTGTAACTTATACTCGAGGAATCACAACCTCAAGCTTCAGCCCAACATTGATCCGGCCCAAGCAGTTCTATGTCCGTCCAACTGTAGTCCGTCAGGCGGACCCGAACTCTCACAGCATGCTAGGCCCACACGTCTCACAGCTATCCTCAATACCCGTAAGCCCTCTTCAGGCAAATATCTCGAAAATTAGCTTCGAACGAATAACTACAGTTGTTATCTGCTTTCAACTAGGAAGCAAACACCAGAGTATCTTTCACACAGGAAAACTCCCTTCTACGGATTGCTCATGGATTAGAAACTATTTCTCACGTATCTAGGGGTAAGGAGCTAACAGGGAACTTCCATCCTACAACACGACTCCTAATTAGGAAGGGATCTCCACGTAGATCTCATTCCTAAACTATACCTACAATGGCTTGGTAGAACCGAAACTCCTTGTACTATAAATAAGACATGAGGTTGGTAAGCTAAGATACGCTACAAATTTCTTATTACAACATTACAACTTCCTCAGAGCCCTATCTGACTTTAGCATCGGAGTGTCATCGGCCACCCCACAGCGGTCTGTGGCTCACGTGCGTTACTTATGTAGGTTGGCTGGACTAGATCAAAACAGGGAACGAAAAAAAACTGCATAAATTATTATTATTATTATTATTGATGATACATAAAATGGTCACACCTCTGAGCCTTACACGTGTCATGATGATCTCAAAGAACGACGGGTTCAAGCAACAGCCCAATTTGGATCCAGCACAAGCTCACTCAACTTCAACCCACCAGGCGGGCCCGAACTCTCACAACATGCTAGACCCACATGTCTCACAGCTATCCTCGATACTCGTAAGCCTATTTCAGACAAGTATCTTGAGGATCTGCTACGAATGAGCAACCACAACTGCTCTTTACTTCAACTAGAAAGCAAACACCAAAGTATCTTCCACACAAGAAAACTTCCTTTCAACGGAATGCTCTTGGATTGGGAATTATCTCTTGCGCATCTAGGACCACCGAGCTAATAGGAAATTTTTCTCCTACAACATGACTCCTAATTAAAAAGGGATCTCCACGAAAATCTCCTCTTAATCTACGCCTACGATGACCTAGTTAAACTAGGACTCCTTGTACTATAAATTAGACATGAAGTTGGTAAGCTAAGGTACGCTACAAAATCCCGATTACAACATTACACCTTCCACAAATCTTTGTTTGGCTTTAGCATCGGAGTGTCATCGGCCAGCCCACAGTGGTCTGTGGCTCATAAGGGTGGGCAAGAATCCTGGTCCCGACTTGGCCGGACCGGTATGGTCCCAACCAGTTTAAATCGAGACCAATCGGTTCATGTAGTTTTAGTCCCGATCCCGATCCCAAACCGGTTAGTACCGATAGGGAACCGATTTTCCACTAATTCAATCTCGGACCGTCCCAATTACTCCAACAAGCCCAAGCCCAAGATTTTTATCAAGTCTAAGCCCCAAGCCCAAACAATGTTTCAAGGGAGGAGTTATCCTCATCCTCCTCAGCAGCAACAACATCATTTTCGAACACATTTTCATCAGCTTCTTGCTTGGTCTGAATTGGATCAAAAATTTCCTCTGGCACCGCACAATTGTAGTAAGTAAATTCACCCATTCTCTACAATTGCAAGGAGCCTCATGGTAAAACTCACATGTTAAAAGTCATTAGTTTAAATTATAGTATAGAAATTTGGCATCTATATATGTATCAGTGGCAAAACCAATATGAATTCAATTTTCCATATTTGATTGTAGAGTTTCCTAGCCCAGAAATTTATCCAAAGCTATGACAATGAATTACACCAATCATGGTGTGCTATTTTATTTAGGCATTACGCTAGTTTTGGGATAAATTTCATGTGGTGTAGAATAATGAATCTCAAAATAATCTAATTTTTAAGATCAACTACGTTTTCAAAATCCAGAATGAAAACAGTGACTACGGTTGGGAGAAACGTAATCTGGGCCTTTTTTGAACAGTGACTGTCCTGGTTCTTGGGCCTTTTTTGAATGAAAACAGTGACTGCTAAAATAATTATTACAAAACAGTTCTTGGGCCTTTTTTTTACCGGGATGGCATGGTCCTGACCCGGATTGTCCCGGTTCAAAACAGTCTGGTACCAACCGGGTCAACCCAAAAAAATTGATTTTCCGACCCATACCGTTCCCGTTTCACTGTACCAGGATTAGCCCAAACCCGGACCGTGCCCACCCCTAGTGGCTCACGTGTGTTATTTGTGCAAGTCAAATAGGTCAGCGGGACTAGGTCAGAATAGGGAGCAAAAAATGACTCATCAGTTTGACGCCGTCTGTGTGGACGACATAGTTCTTAACTTTAAACTAAGCATTCTCCTACCAAATCCCAGAGAGATGGTGACCTAGGTCCTGCAACAATAAACCAGGGACAAGTCTAACGCTGCGTTGTCCCTATACTAGAACCTGTCATGCACGGACTGCCTACTCACGCCCCTGCACCAATGGCAGCAACGACAGACCTCAGAATCGAGGTGATGGCTTCCCAAATAAGCTGGTTATCAAAGCGGTGGAGACGCTCACAAGACAGAATCCCCTAGCTGCTAATGGAGACCAGGAACACAGATCTCTACCTCCAATGGACGATAGGGAGCAAGGGCAGGAGAGTTAGGCCCCCGCCAGTTCCTATTGGACCAAGGGAGGTTGTGCGACTAACGCTGATCTAGCCGCCAGAACATAGAGGCTCGATCCCGAAAACCCTCTTCGCGGAGAAGTACACGATCTGGACGTACTATATTGCCTCTCTATCCCACCCTTTGTGGACTGGATCATGAGCGAAGTACTTTCGAGAAAGTTCACTCCCCCGAAGCTCAATTCCTATGATGGAACCACCGATTCAATTCTTTCAAAACACTGGCAAAGAAATTTTTACCCGTTTCGTCGGAAGCTAGCGTTTCCAAAAAAACTCACTACATACTCTCTCTAAGGAAGAGGTTTAGCAAGACACTCCGAGAGTATGTCACACGCTTCAACAACAAGCTGACCCTCATCGACGGGTGCAGCGACGACACAGCCGCGATGACCTTCACTGCGGGCCTCGGAGAAGGAAAACTCTTCAAGGACTTCACCTTGGAGCCTCTTTGAACATGGCAGAGCTCCTCAAGAGCATCCAAAGACACGTCACCCTGGAGGAATCAAGGATAGCCAAGAGGGAAGGCGATAGAAAGCCCTCTACTTCGAGGGATAAAAAGCAAGGAAAGAGGCGCCAGGATGAAGAGTGGAGCAAAAGGAAGCGCAAAGACTGCAGGCTAGACCCTGGTCAGCCCACGCCGGAGAAATCATCCAACTTCGTTCGGCCCAGGGGCCGTGACACCTCTGAACGCCAATCTGTCGGATATACTCAACTCCAAGAAGAATTGGGAGGAATTAAAGTGGCCTCTGAAGACACGCAAAGACCTTGCCAGACAAGACAATGGCAAGTATTGTGTGTACCACAAAAAACGTGACCACGACACCAATGACTGCAAGAGTCTAAGGTATAAAGTGTACTACTGGATCCGCAAAGAAAAGTTGAAAAAATTCCTGAAATCTGACAAACAGTAATATCAGACCAAAGACCGGGGGGAGTCAGTAAAAGAAGTAGGAAAGCAGACTCTAGGTATAATATACGCCTCCATGAAGTCGGACCCAATGAAAACCAATTATGCAAACACAACCCGCGAACGAGGACAGACGCGTTTGCTATTCAAGAATTCAGAACCCCATTCCTTCTTTGACCTTCACCGATAGGGACTTATACGGAGTTCGAGCACCACATAACAACGCCTTGGTCATCTCTATGTATATTGCAAAGTGGGAAGTTATGATAGCCCTTGTTGACATAGGATGTTCCCTCAACGTTTTGTTCTATAATGTTTTCGCAGCAAGGACCTCAAGGAGGAAAGTTTAATGCCATCACAAGTCACAACACCCGTTGATTGGATTCAACAGGGAGAAGTATTTCCCCGTCGGAAGGATAAGGCTAGCCACAGTAGCCAGAGAGCTACAACTAAGGAAGGTCCTATTTCTGGACTTCATAGTGGTAGACGCACCATCGTCCTACAATCTCATCCTGGGAAGGCCATGGCTCCATCAAATGGAGGCAATGGTCTCCACCTTTCATCAGTGTGTTAAGTATACCGCTAACAACTCCAAAGGTACTATACGTGGAAACAAAATAGCGGCACGAGGCTGCCACTACACCGCACTGAAACATATAGAGTGCTTCCAGAGACAACAGCATCTAGCAGAGCAGTTCGATCCGGTGCCAAGCTAGTCACCGACAGAGACATCAAATTCAAGCGGTACAACATCATCAAGTTCTTCTGCTTGGCAAGATAAGGCCATGTCAAGCAGGGGCACATCCTTTCGACACTTCGTTAGAAAGGAGATTCGCCCTTCTACAAGGTTAACTCTTCACTAGACTTTTCGAGACCTCAACAGTCCGACGAAATATCCTTTAAGGCAATCCAGACTCGTTTCAATGCCAGGATCACTTCATCTCCGTCAACAGTTAATTTGATTTACAGTTGTTTGTTTCCCTTTCCAAAGTCAATATTGAGTTTAGAATTCTTAAGAGACTTATGTGATTTTTGATCATTTAAGAAATAAAACAATAATTACAGAAACATACTCTATTGATTATTGGAAAGATGTAACAACAAGCACTTTGAGGCGGATACAAAAAGCTACATTCTGCAAATGCCCTGAGGCGTATTCAAAAGACTACATACTTCAAGCGCCCTGAGATGGATACAAAAAACTATGCACCGCAGGCATTCGATCAACATGGCATGAGGACTTGCTCGTACTGCCTGACCTCAAAAACGACGTGAAGATACGGACACCATCAAATATGATATGTGGGGGTACAAAATCGGCAATCGAGAGTCCCACAGCGAACCAGACACTATCAGTTCACACCCTCAATCCAACGGAACGACAAACCTAGGACAAGTATCAAGTCACCCCAGGTAGAGTGCACATTCCGCTCGCACGGGTCAGAGGGGCATCCAGTAATCAAAGCCCATTCCATGGACCATGTCCAACTCCTCTTTGTCTCAAGATTCTGAACCCCAGCACGAGGCAGGGAGACAAGGCTAATTGAAAAGTGGTGGAAGCGACCACCACAGAATTGGATGCAGATGTTATCTCTGAAATCAAACATTCAGGAACAACGATAAGGCATTTGCTCATAAAAAACTCTTCCCTTGGAAGGGAATCCTTACTACTTCGCGATATGATAAGGAATTATGAGACATCAGTGGATCAACTACGTGCCCACCCATATCAGGTGACCACACATAATGGCAACTATCACCATGCCTGAACATAAACGTCATAACACTCAGAGATATAACTTCAGCCTTTGAAAAAACCCAAAACATCTTCAACCTTTGGAAAATTCAATGTGTATTCTTCAAACAAAATAATACAGGAAATAAACTCTGCGAAAGATACTACCCACAACGATTGAAAAACACCATTATATAGACGTAATAATTTATTAAACACACTCAAGCATTAAATAGCGTCTGAAAAATAGGAAGAAGGTTTCCAAGGAAACTACGCATAACATGTCGAACAATTCATGGCGCTGCATGCAACCCTATCAATTGTGGAGTGATTGATACTCAACCGTCACACATGTGTCACTGCGCGATCTATGTTATACACACAACACACCATGTAGAAAATCCTAGCCTTTTCTCTGCGAGGCCCATGGACCTAGCTTGATAATCGAACACCTCGTCGCATGCATGGCACAAGCACCAGAAGATCTTAGTCAACCCTGACATACGGATCATACCTACAGATCACTAATAGGTTTAAGGTAACTTTGTCTACACCATGTACCATGCAGATGGATCAGGTTCACACGCCCCTTAGCAAGCAGAACCTTCTTTGAAATAAGGCAAGCTTAGTCAGCCATGACTATGACGATACCTTCTAGTTCATCTCGACACCTAGAGCAGGCATCGACGATTTAGGAAGTGGGAATCTAATCAGTGCTATCACGCCTGGTGACGACGACTTGCCAGGGATCATTGCCCCCTACATGGACAGTGATTGCCGAGCCTAATTAGGTAAATCTAGTTGGTGACGACTAGCAACGAAAGCTTTTGATCAAACCCTGGACTTGTAGCCCTCAATGCAAGGGTGTAGATAGTCCAGAACGTAGGAGCCCAGTCGGTCCCGAACTGATTTCGACAGCTCACCACGGGACCGCCACTCTTCAGCGTGACTGCCAAATCACCAACTCTAGACTTGTAGCCTCACCGCAAGGGTGTAAATAGTCTAGAAGGTTAGAACCTCGAACTGATCTTGACGATTGGCCATAAGACCGCTGCTTTTCAGCACGGCCGCCAAAACACTCCCAAATTTGTAGTCTGATACACTTAAGTGTAGATAATTTGGATGGTGGGAGTCTAGTTAACTGATTTTGACGACTTGCCACGGGACTACTGTTTTTCAGCGTGATCGCCAAACCCTCTCAAATTTGTAGCCCCATTGCGCGCGTCGAGGGCATCGATGGTTCAAAAGATGAGTCTAGTTAGTCCCGAACTGATTCTAATGGTGCCACGGGACCACTGCTCTTCAACCTGGTCGCCAAACCCTTACTCCTCAAATATGTCATTCGCCTTGATTGATCATAAATGATTTGAATGGTGAAAGCCTAGTCAGTCCTAAACTGATTTCGACGGCTTGCCACAGGACTACTACTCTTCAGCTTGGTCACCGAACTCTTACTCCCTGAATCTGTCGTCCTCATTGTTCGGTCATAAATGATTCGAATGGTGGGAGTCTCAAACAGCTCGCCGCACGACCTCTGCTATCCCTTTAAACCAGCGAACGCAAATATTAATCTAGCCAAGTTAGCACCTTCACGCTCAAATGGATTGGCATCCTAACATTAGAAAATGTCACTCGTGCCAATACAAAAATAGTATAGTCGGTGCCCGCATAATAGTTGATTAGGATACCGACCTGAGCTTACGGTGCCTGACTCAGCATGAACGCTCTGACACGTACACTCAGCCACCACAACTCGCCCAAGTCAACAGCTATAGCCAATTAGTCGGACAAACAAACAATGACCCAAGTCATTCACAATACCAAGCGATCAAGGCCTCTACCGCAGACATATCAGTTAACGTCCTATTAATTCAACTAGCCTATGCTAAAGCAAGACGATAAGGAAAAATGGAAAAGCATGCAATAGAGACAAAAGGCGTAAAACGGATAACATTGTTTTCATTAATGGTCAAGACAAAAAGAGTACAAGCACACAAAATCGCTCTTAATCAAGAGAATGCACGGAAACAAAAGAGATAAGGCTAGTAAAAACCGGGGGGAAGTTGCATTCATATGCGCTTCAACCTGGACGTCAAGAACCGAATCATCCTCCTCGTTCAATGACGCAGAAGTAACAGACAAGTCTACGTATGACATCTTTTTATAACGATCAAGATCCCACTCCGGATGTTCCTCCTTCATCAGCGACAACAGCTCCAACCGGCCATGTACGACCCAACAAAACTCCAACCGACCATCTTGTTGGAGAAGTTCTTCCTCTCGCACCTTCGCATCAATAAGTTTGCGCTCCAATTACTCCAACTTACCAGTCAGCACATCAACCTGAGATTGCTCAGTGACCAGACTGCTCTTCATAACACTAAGTTCATGACACCCCAACTCTTGCTGGTATTCGACCTTCCTCCCTTTTCGAACATAGAAATCCACATCGAATTCCAAATGTTGCTTCTTAGTGGCCCAACCAGCTTCCTTTGAAACACTTTTCAGCAAAGGATTGTAGTTCAGAACACGTTTTATCCGTAGCCTCCTGCGCAACCTCGACTTCTCAACGTATCGGGCTCATCTTCTGTTTGAGTTCATCCCTCTCGGATACTGCCTCTGCCAGTTTGTGCTCAAGGTCCTCCAAACGAGCCCTCTGAGCCTCAGTGGCCACAATTGATTGATCCAACTGCATCTTTTCGACTTGCTTTTTAAGCCGTTCAATTTCATGGAGCGCATTAAAATACAGTGTCTGCACATGTGAGAAGACACTCTCCAAGATGTACACTCTCTCACGAGCCACCTCAACTTTTGTTCCAGCAATGGCCGCGTAGCTCATATGAGACATACCCACTATGCAGTTAATGCGGAAAGCGGTCGCAAAGCGGTCAGTACCGCATTTCGATTTTTCATAATTATGCGGGACTAAGCGAAATTATGCGAACAATTTTTTCAAAGTATATATTTTTAAAATTTAATCATAGTCATGAATTACAAAATAAATAATTAATCAAAAGGGTGTAAATACGTATTCATAGTCATATTATTTTACTAATTAATCAAATGAATTTAATTTTGCAGGTTGGAACACCTATAGTTACCTGGACCGCTTTTTATCGTTTTTTCACCGTTTTTACCGCTTTTGACCGATTTTACTGGTTCCGTTTAAAGCCGGCCGAGTCAACCTTGTGCAATTCGGTCCAGCCTCGCATACCGTTTTTCGGCCAATTTTCGACCGCATTAATAGCACAGCATACCCAACATAAAGTACTTCAAACCCTTATCCATACACCCTTCAAGCGAATCCTCCTCGAATTACAAAGCATGGTCCATCAGCCAGTTGTGACGCCTACTTATATGTTTCCTCAAAGCATACTCTATCCACCTTTCGGTGCCAAACCTGCGAGCTCATTTTCACCAAGTCCGATGCAAACAGGCTTATCCGTGCATTTGGATGAAGCGTCCCCTGATTTGAAACTACGCCAACACCACCCTTCATGGTCATTACCGTCCTCAAACCCTCATTCGTGGCTTTGCCTTTATCAAGAGGAAGCGAAGTATCCAAACGGCCCTCCAACACTTCTAACTGTGGCCCTCGATGAGACGGTGAACCACCCGGACTACAAGAAACACGGCCAATACCACGACCACTCTCAGGCAAATCATCAGTGGAGAGATCAGATTCCACTACCTCGGGCGAATCTTCAAAATGACCTTCAATCGGAATGACCCCACACAAATCAGCACCAGCAGAAGCCGCCATTGCAACCCACACTAAACGGACATTCAGTGCCTCAACCCGCGCATCACTAAGTTTTGACCCATCTGTGGTTTCTGCCAACCACATATTCTTCCTCCAAGCCAGGAACATTAGAGTCCGTCTCAACAGGCCTAGCAGACTTGCACTCCATTCTCAGTAGAACAAGTCATGCCAAAAACGAACCAGTTCTAACATAGGACTTCTTCATAAAGGAAGCAAGTGTCTCAGACAGCTCCTCCACATCAAACAAGACATGAGCATTGGCCCTAGCATCCTTCCTCTTTTTGGAAAGGGCCTCATTTTTTGACTTAATGCGTGCCTCTCGGTACAATGTGGGGGTTACGTGTCAATTGTCCGACAGTCCACTGCGGATAAAGTTGGAAACTATGAATACATCAATCACCTCCCTTTGAGGCAAGTCACATAATTTCTCTATAGTGGTTCGCTCCACCAAAGTAAGAAGAGTAGTGGGAAACCTCCCTCGGAAGAACATGAGCAACAGTTAGTCAATCTATCATCAAACACATCAAAGTTGTAAAAAAATGTTGAACTTATGAAACGATTTGAACTGTCATTCGAGCGGACAACCCTTGCATGGAAAATACTTCGAATCTGCAGAGGGTAAGAAACAAAACTTCTAGCAAAACTTGAAGTCATCAGGCAGTTTACCGAAACACTTTAGCATCCTCAACTTACAAACAACATTGTTCTACTCCTGAGGAGCAATAAGAAACTCAATCACCCGCAGTGTTACGCTAATGCCAATCTCTTTAGCACGGAGCAAAATCATGAGGATAACCCTATATCCATTAGGTCCCAACTGAGCCGAGGAAATCCCTAGCAAATTCAAGAACTCCCAGATCACGTCCAGAATCGAGAAACACACTCCAGTTTGAAGCATCCCTCAATGCAAACAGATAAAACCATCCAGGAGCGACATTGGCGTCTGGTCGTCCGTTAAAAGGTACAATGGCAGATCCTCTGGGACTCCAAACCTAGAACGAGTCTCAGCAAGGCTAGGTTCAGACAGCAACCTGTGTTTAAAAAACTCTAAGCCCTTGGCCAAGATAGCATAATCAATAAGATCTTCTCAGGCCATGGGAAAGACAAACAAACTCTTCTAATCAAAACGATATCTTCGAAAGCAAGAAAAGTAGAAGAGTCGATCACTGCACTATGGATGACCTATATAGGCGATGGGTTCCAACCTTTTTTTCGCCGAACCAACGCACGTTCAGTTAATGCAGCGCGCGACTTAAGCAACGATTCAAATTAAATCATGAGTGACACATCCCTTCCAGATATGACTTAGCAAACCAATGTGATGACCTACTAACTCGGGGGAATAGCTGATGATACATAAAAATGATCACACCCCTAAGTCATAGTGTCATGATGATCTCGAGAAACTACGGATTCAAAACATAAAACCCCTGTTGATTTCCTCGAAGGCTTACCAGAACAACTTCAGTTTATGGATGCATAAGAAATTTGCTTCATCAAAGATATCATATCTTGGAAAGATACATATTCATCATATAAATAAAAATATGGATGCAGTAGATTAGTTAAAGTGGAAACTTCACTAAAGCTGGGAGAGAATGGACATGAAGCTAGAAAATCAGAATTACCAACTACAAGCATAATAAGAAATGCAGTAGCATGCTCATTCTAGCATTGACAATGAAGAATAAGAAGTTACTGAAATGTAGGTTTAGATATCACCTAGCATGCCTCTCCAACTGCCTTGCTCCTTCAATTATTACTCCAACTATCGAGTTGTAAGTGGCAAAAATCCCCATCAAAGATGTACACATTCATCAAAAAATGCTTTGTTTTAGATACTGGTTTTCCTCAAACTCATAAGCCTCTATATTCCCTGCAGAAAGAGCATCCACCTATTATACTGAGTAAGATTTAAAAAGGGAAACTAAACACATGGAAAAACTTAAAATACCCGTTCTTTTTTATATTAATAAATAATAAGGTTGGAGACCAAGTTGGCCATTTCTGCCAAAAGTTTTATATTAATAACTGTGTCTGTTCCCGCATATCTCTTTCGTATGCTCAATAAAATTATAAAAAGAGCACATGATAAAAACAAGAACGGTCCACATAGAAATGAGCTAATCCAAGCAGGCCAGTCCGATGTTTCTATCTGAATAAAATGGCTGGTTAAAGCATTTCGATTGTAATATCCTTACTTTAAAGTAATCGGAGACATTGAAATGGGTTGGTATTAGGTGAAGAGTTATCAACTGGGGAGACATCATGACAAGTAAAAAACCCTACACTCGCATCCATAGCGTCAAAATGGCAATTAACAAAAATTTACAACTCTGCCTGTTACCATTATCCAAGTAAATAATTACAATTCCTTGCTCCGCAATTCTGCTTCTGCTTTTAGAAATGTAAATGTGGTAGTAATCTATTACCATAATGTGCTTGATACAAAAATTACAGATCTTCAATTTGCTAACAAATCCAATCACATAAATGATTTTGACGTAATCAAACTGCAGGAAGAAGTATCATACACTACCTGCTTTAGTGTGTTTTAAGTCGTTCAATTTCTCTGTAAAGGTCCTTGTTGATAAGAGTTAATTTCATCACCTTTTGAACTACATGGAAACAACACATCAAAGGAGGATTTAAGAAAGATTGAAACTATAAGAGAATAAATTCTAGAATAATTACTGGAATTATATGATTCATTGCAACATTGCCTGATATAGAGTAGAGATCAACGACAGCAGGTAATCTAATTCATCAAGTCCTAGTGCACCATCCTCATGCCAAATACACAGTGAACGGAAATTTTAGATATTGAATTGAGAGAACTATGTTGGAAGCTGGAAGAGATTGTGTTCTTAAACTAGTTCTAGACAATAGGTCAACCAATAATTGGTTTTGCACATCCTTCCTTTAAAAATAATCAGAATGTTTTGAAGAATTAACAATCTCATTCTGAATTCACTTAGGGTTTACAATCAAGATTGTTTGAAGATTCTAAACAGTAAAGAAACAATAAAAATAAAGATAAACTTCGAATGAGATCAAGACAAAACATTGGAACCAGAAATCAAAAACAAGTTCCAAATCACCGTTCAATCAATTGTTTCACAAACAATTGTTTGTTGAAGTACAAGAACTAACGAAATTCTCATTAGGTTTAGGGTTTAGAAACTACAGCAAACATTTGTACATCAAACCCTAAATTACGAGAAAAACGCAACTAAACGTTTCGAAATTTAAATCCAATGTGACAACCTCTCAGAAACCATAGCTCACCAAAATCAACCACCGAATCCATACAGAGTCCTCCCCTGCCTCTTGAGAGCGTAAACGACATCCATAGCCGTCACAGTCTTCCTTCTCGCGTGCTCAGTGTAGGTAACAGCGTCACGAATCACATTCTCAAGAAAGATCTTGAGAACTCCTCTGGTCTCTTCATAGATGAGACCACTGATCCTCTTCACTCCACCTCTCCTCGCCAGACGACGGATCGCAGGCTTCGTGATGCCCTGGATGTTGTCTCGCAACACCTTCCTGTGTCGTTTGGCTCCTCCCTTGCCCAACCCTTTGCCTCCCTTTCCTCTCCCAGACATTTTTGACGCTCAATAAACGTCGAGGGTTTCGTTTGAGATCGGATGAAGAGACGAGCGAGTGAGTTACTGCAATGAGTAGTGAGGTCGGTGGGACTTTATATAGTCTTGGTTTGGGCAGGACGTGATTGTGAGCGTCGGATCAAGAATAGAATCAACGGTTTTGAGATTAGATCCGTGAGGTCTGATATTAGGAATTATAAGCGGTCGATTGCTTGTAATCGACGGTGTTCATTGCGAGTGGTCTTTTACACGGATTAAGGACTTTGCTCACCCAAGTAAGTTTCTTTGGCCACCCGAGTGTAGGGGCACCCAGGTTTACTTGTTTTCTACTCGCTGTCCCTGATTGAATAAAAACTTAAGTTTATTCATACTAAAGTCAATTAATATATATAAACTATACTCACATGGTCTTATTGATTTTTATCCTCGGTACGAACTTATGGGTCTGCTTGATAACGAAAAATGGATTTGAAGAAAATCTTTTTTTTTCTTGAGAATCCATTCTAGAGAAAACACGAATTTCGATTCTATAATATGTTGTTTGCAATTCAATTTTATTGGGCAAACTCTTATTCTTATTGATCTTCCCATTTATTCAATAAATATGGCGCAAGACGACTCCATATATCGAGGTTAGAATGGGATCAGGTGTTTTTGTGTCTCACTGTCATCATTACTTTCTTCCCAAATAGCTTTGATTGCATCTTTGTGCACCCGTTGCCTTTCGGTCAAGAGGACTTCCTCCCGTGCCATTCGGCCATATGTCGTTCACACTAATTTATGCTTGCAACTATGGAATACATTTTTTTTGTGTGAAATGATTGACTTTCTATCGTACTTTTATGTTTTCCTATTGATTTATTGGACAAAATGAGTGTGCCAATGGTAATGCATGCACGAACGGGGTGGCATGCCACAAGACTAACTCAAAAGAATCATATCATGCTAATTGCATGGGGGACTCACTAGTATATAAAACAAAAATACTCATAAGGTATATATATATATATATATATATATATATATATATATATATATATTTATTTAAAATAAAAAATTGTTATACTTGTATAAAGTTTATTTCATCAGATTGTTGATAACATGATCGTTTCATTTGTTTTTTCTAATTTATCTCCATCTTTTTAGTATTTTATCAAGTGCAGTTTAACAAAAAAAAATACAATAGCTTATGCCCTGATATTGCTTTACATGCTCTAAAACACAACCATATATCAAAATGTTAAGATCTGATGGCTCTAGTGCTCTACATGTTTCAAACACAATCATAGATTTTTATTTTAAAAAACACGCATGTTGAGACATGTTAACTTTAAAAGATAAAAATATGATTTTACCAAAATTACAAAATAACAATTTTATTTGATACATCTTGATACAAGTATTGCAACATTGAAAATCACATCAAAATCAAAGTTATGGTTTACACTTTAGACTCATCAAAGCCTTATCAAAATAAATCAAAACTCAGTCAAGATTCGGTCAACAATCAACTAATGGTCAACTTTGGTGAAAAAACAAGGTTGGTCAAGGTTAATTCAGATCAACATTCAATACTAACCATGGTCAACTCCGGTTAGCAGTTGGGGGTTTATTTTCCTTATGTGAGAAGGAGGGAGATGAAGGAATTGGAAATGAATGAAAACAGCCTTAATGCACATTTGAGACGGAAAATATTCTTTTTTCCAGGGAAAATATGTGTATCAAATAGTCTCTAAGCTTGTTAACACTAAAAAATTGAACCACAATTGTCAATTTGGATTGTGTGTGTTGCCGATTGTGGATATACATTAACTTTCCTCCATGACTTATACAATCGGGTGTGTCCAACGATTTCCAAAAGAAATAGTTACAACCCAAATTCGGATGCCATGAGCATTTTACTCGGGTGAGTAGCCCAAAACCATTTTGAATATGGTGAGGCTACTTGACACACTTTTTTGACATGCAATACACACGGTATTGTGATGATGATCTCTACACATTATGAAAACCTTTGAGGGCACCAAATATGGAGCTTCGGTACCGGTTTCTGGCCTTTATGGTGGTCTTGTTCCTTTCTAGAAGGAAGATATATTTCTCATTATCATTTCTTTTTGTAAATACTATTTTTATTGTTCACTTGAAAATTATTATATTACTGAAAATTGGTATGTTATTTTCACTTATGGAGAACCAAACCCTTCTCTATGTAACCCCCTTCTGGCATAATTTAACCCAACTTTATGCTCTTTCACACACTGCCATCATCATAGGAAACTTGAATGTTATTGCTCTTCCTAGAGACAAACTCGGAGGAATAACAGTTATACCCTCCACGGTCAAACGTCTCATGGATTTTATCACCACTCGTGATCTATTGGATTTCCCCCTCAATGGTTCCTCCTTTACATGGAACAATAAAAAGAAAGGATCACCATGGCATTAAAGCAAAACTGGATCATGTTCTTGTTCCTATGGAATGGTTGAAACTTTTTCCGTCAGCTTTGGCTCGTACTATTCATACCTCGTTTTTTGATCATATAGCACTTTTACTTGACCTTGCCAGCAACGCTAATGCGGGTCAGAAACCCTTCCGCTTCTTTCACATGTGGTCCAGAGATCCTAGTTGCCACAAACTTATCCAATCTTCCCGGACTACTAGACATCACCCTTCTCCATCGCATAACTTCCACCTCAAGACTAAGAGGCTTAGTTACAGTCTATCCCGTTGGAACAAACAAGTATTCCAAAACATTTACCTAAATATCAAGGATACCCTTGTTGCCTTGGATAAACTTCAAAAACTCCCCGCCCTCACTGGTCAATGCTTCTGCCACATCTGCCCCGGAGGACTGCCTATCCGAGTTGTATCTTAGGGAAGAATTGTTCTGGATAAATAAGTCTGGTGAATCATGGCTTTTGGATGGTAATAGAAATATAAAATTTGTTCATCTCTCCTCCCTAATCCGTCGTAAAAGAAACATTATCCTCCGTCTGAAAGATGACTCCAATATCTGGCATTCCACCCTTTCCTTTATGGGTCATGTTTTTAATGGCCACTTTGAAAATATTTTCAAATCCTCTCAGCCTGAGTCCTAGCCAGATATCCTAATTCTATTTCAAACCTCAATCTTCGACCAGGATAATGAGGCATTTCTTGTAATTCTGAATGACGAAGAAATCGGGAAATTTGTTTTGATATGGGCAGTCATAAAGCTCCTGACCCTGGTGGTTTTCGTGTTTTCTTCCTCCAACATTATTGTGACATTGTTAAAAATTATGTCATCGAAGTGGTGGTTAATTTTTCACCTCTCATACCTTGGACCCTAAGCTTAATGAGATTTTTTTAGCTTTAATACCCAAGATCTCAAATCCTACCACCCCGGGCAAATTTCGACCAATAGGTTCGTGCACTGTAATTTACAAGGTGATTTTCAAAATACTTGCCAGCCGATTGAAACCCCTTCTGGACAACATTATTTCCCCCAATCAGGGGGTTTTCCTTAAAGGTCGTTCCATATCTGACAATGTCAACCTAGCACATGAATTTTTTTTTTCCAAATGAAACACAATTTTAAAAAATAAAATAAAAAAAATAAGCTGGATGACAATTAAGATCGATATGGCCAAAGCTTATGATAGAGTAGAATGGTAATTTCTGCTACAAATCCCGAGCCAATGGGTTTAATTTGCGGAAAGATGGATATATATGATCAACCAATGAATTTTCACTTATTCGCTCCGAGTCCTTTCAATGGGGCTCCCATCGCCAACATCAAACCCTCTTGAGGACTCCATCAGGGTGACCCTCTTTCCTCTTGCCTTTTTATCATGGTGATTGAAGCCCTCTCCCGTACTCTGGCCAAAGCTGAAAGTGATAACTTGCTCAAAGGCATTCACATTAGACGTCACTCCCCTTCTACCAACCATCTTTTCTACGTTGATGATCTTATGATCTCTTGCCACGCTTCATTTGTTGAAGCTCATTTTGTGAAGGATATTCTAGCAAATTATTGTTCTGCCTTTGGTCAAGCCGTAAATTTTGACAAGTCATATGTCTTCTATAGCTCCAATGTTCATCTGAACATGGCAAAATGATCAATAGCATTATCAAATCAAAATTCTATAATCCGAAAGAGAAATACCTTGGCACCCCTCTTCTCATTTCCAAAAAGGAAGCTTCAGATTTATGTTTCCTAGTAAACAAAATCAATAACAAGCTCTCGTATTGGAAAGCTAAGGTATTATCTCAAGCAGGTAAAACAGTAATGATTCAAGCAATCATTAATTTTATCTCAATCTACATCATGCAAACTTTGTTGCTCCCCTGTTCCAAATACCACTACCATTGACTCAGTGCCTAGGGATTTCTGGTGGAATAGGGGCAGAAAACAATAAGGCGAAACACCTTTATTCTTATGGGTGGACTCAACATCTCCAACTCCAGATTCAAAAATCTTGCTCTTATGACAAACAATGTGTGACATATCATTTCCTAACCTACAAACCCTTGCACCTTGCAACTCTAGGTAATCTATTTCAGACACATAAGCATTTGTCAGCTCTCCAAATCCCCTAGCATTGCTTATTTCGCTTGGCGAGGCAACTTCGTTGCTCTGCATAAAATGAAAAAAAATCTCATTTGGCTTATTAGGTCAGACAATGAGACTGATCTTTGGATAAATTGTTGGGTAAAATCGGGTTTACTCTTGACAGATTGTTTGCAATGGCCAATTCCCTCTGGTTCCATACATAAATCCTTGATATTTGGATTCACTCCACAGTCCATCAGCTCCAATGGAACACTTACCTTATCATCTCGATGTTCCCATCCCCAATGGCCCAGGATATTTTTGATATTGTTATACGACCCTCTCTTCAGACACTCTCATTTGGAGGTTCGACAGAAAATGGCGTTTTTCGATCAAAAGTGCAACCAGTGCCTTTGTTTCTGAAGCATTGGAAACCTCTACATCTACATCTTCTCCTACCCTGCCCCCTATTCACCAAGAGTTGCTAGAGAAATTTGGTGAGTTAAAGCCCCTGCCAGCGCTATTTTTCTTCTCTGGATAGTCTCCTAGAACTTGCTCCCCACTATGTCAAATCTATCCAGGATACATATGCCTATTGAAGGTTGTTGTGTCTTTTGTCAGAATCAGAAAGAAGATGTTACCCATATTTCTTCCTCTGCCCAGTGATTGACTGTTTTTGGAAAATGTCCACTGTCCCGATCAATTGGCCAACCGCCAACGTTTCAAGTCTCTAGTCCCATAATTTTTTCAACTTCATGTGGGAAACGCCTCTGTCCATTGTCTTTTTAAAAACATAATGCTTTCTCAATTCATGACGGTCATTTACACCATTTGGCAACTGCGCAATAATATCATCTTCCAAAACCTCATGTTTTCTACACAACACTTCCTTCGTACCATTCAAAATACATGGTTTAATTGGCAAAGACAATGGTTCTTGACTCCCCCCACTGGTACAATGACTACTAAGATTGTTTCGTTATACCAAGTTCTTGATAATGCAGTTACCGACCATGTCGCTGACATCTATGATCCTCTTACTGTACCTCGCACGGACGACCAATTCTCCAGACTCCAAATGATTTCAATACAACTCCAGGCTGTCAAAAATCACTGACTTATTTTCCTCTCCAAAGTATTGTTCATCGCAGTGATGTTTAAAATTTTATATTCAAAAGTAATCATTGAATATACATAAATACCCTTGATTACTGTTCATTATATATATGGCTTTTATGTAAACGTATGAACTTTGAAGAACGTTGATGGAATCGAAAAAGCAACAACGTTCGTAGTTTGAAATTTTATTACTTTTATGTCAAATGTGCCAAAATAGCCCCTGCTATTGTTCACCCAAATGTTGGTTTTTATTGTAAATGCGATAAATTTTGAAGGGCACTTTGGGAAGAGAAAGTTGAAGTCGAAGACATAATTTTCACTGTTCCTAAGCAGCGCTCTCTTAGTATTTTAGATGTGATGTACAACTGTATTAATTTATGTGGTGTAATAAGGTTTCAAGTTGTTGTCATTCATGGCGTTGGTGGTGGTTACGCTATGGTGATGGTTGGGGTGTTTACGGAGCAAAAAAAATAGTATTTGAGAAAAAGTTGAGAAGAGTTCTACAAAGTAGTGTGAGAAGTTTTATCCGTAAATTTTAATAACTAAAAGACGTTGAGGTCTCAAATTCAAATTTCAATAACTGTTTCCAGTATAATCTACCAAACACCAACACCTAAATTTATGTAACTGACGTAAAGTTTTTCTTTTACCGTGTACCAAGCAGAGCCTAATTAGGTTAAGAAACAAATTTTAATGTTCTTGTCGTTATACAAGTATTAAAATATCAATTCTCAATAAAAAAAAAATAATTTGTAAAACCAAACACATCCTACATTCCAATTTCCACAGAAGAATTTCTACAGAATAAACGTGCTCCTATTAAAAGTGCAACTCAAATAATTACAATGTCATCTAGTTCAAAAGTCATTGAAGAGCATGAGAACATCATCTAGCTTCATCATGGTGGACACAAGCAGTATCTTGACCTTTCTTATGCGTTCACCTTTTTTCCCTTGAGCTCCACCCCTTCCCTCTTTGAGCAATTGGACAACCTGCAAGAAATTCCAGGCAATATGTTAACTTGGAAAGGATATGATGACAGAGATCTGGATGGTAACAACATATAGACGATGAAGCTTAATTAACAGAACAAACACTCGATGAGCTGATTTTATCAGCTCTAGGCAATCATGTCAAGTTCAAGTTTTATATGATATATGAAATAGAATAGTGCCAATACAAATGTATTAATTCTAAAAAGTAAAATATTCATTCTAATATCATGTCCTAGTCATGCCAGTTTCCCAGTTTT
>QNQO01004041.1:0-36356 GCA_003290165.1 Berberis thunbergii | reverse complement strand
TTCCATGTAACAGATGATCTATGTCATGTGTATGGTCGTGATGACAATCTTATTTGATGTGTCATTATATTTCGTGCGACATTGATTATGGTTTTCTTGCTATGTAAAAAGTTTATGAAGTTTAGTGAAAGCTAAGTTGTTCTATTGTTAAAAAAAAACATTGAAAAAACTGACCTATTTGGCCTACAAGCCGTTTGATTTTTTTTAGGTTCTCCTATTATTTGTCATAGTGTTTGTCCTTGATGCAAAAAGGAGATCAAAACACTAACACGACTTTTTTGGCATGAGAAAACGTGTGCGAAAGACACTAAAGCTCTTGGAAAATAAAAACATATGAAGGCAAGTGGAGCAACAATTTGGAAGAAATGAGCTACAAATTGTGGTTGTTGGATGATTACGGATGTTGTATTTAGTTGATGTTGTTTTTAATATGATCAGGTTTCATGTATGTTGTGTGTTGTCTGATTAGTAAATTTGAGTTTAGTCATGTGTGTTTGTCTATGTAATATTGATGAGTTTAGTCATGTGTCGTTGCAACCTGACTGCCTAGAATTAAGGGTGGGAAAATGGGTTGAGGATCCGCGGGTTCAAACAGAACCGGACCGTTTTGCTCTAAACGGTTCGGATTTTAGTTTTGTGTTTTTAGATACGGTTCGGATCGGTCCGGATCCATTATAAAACGGTCCGGTCCGGTTCCTATTTTTTAAAAAGAAATGGTCTGGGTTGGACCCGTTTCAAATCACATTGCATCGACACCCTAAAGATCTGGATCTTGCTACCTTTAATCCCCACTCTCTCTGTCTCTGTCTCTGCTTCCTTTCTTCTTCCTTTCATTAAGTGATAGATGATGGAGCAACAGAAGAAAAGGAAGAGCAGGAGAGGTGAAGGAATGACCAAAACCCCCTCCTCTCTCTGTCTCTGTCTCGAGACGATTGGAGATCTCCCTCTCCCTCTCTCTGTCTATCTCTGTCTCGAGAAGAAGCAGCATCAACAGTAGCGAGACCAGGAAGAAAGCCACCACCAGCAGCAACAGATGGCGGGGAGGATGAAGTGGAAGAGGACGAGTGGGGGAAGAAGGAGAGAGTAGATTTGGAAGGAGCAGGTGGTTCTAGTTGTAGACGAAGGAGCAAAAAGTGGTATTGAGACTCTACGGTGAAAGTACCTTAGGGTGGCAAGGTGATTGTGGTGGTGGATGGAAATGAAGCTGCTAAGATGGTGAGACAGAGTGCCCATTCCACCTCTTCCTCTCTGCATCTTCTCATCTTCTTACACTCTGCAATTCAAGGATAGAATGATCAATGGTGAGGGTCGGTTGTGGTCTATAAAAGTGTGTTACTATGGGGTCTGTAACCTCTCTTCTGAAGTAATCTATAGTAACCTCTTTTTTGAAGTAATAGAGAAGTAATCTCTATTACTATGGGGGTCTGCATCTCTGAGCTACTCTACATCTCTGAGCTTCTCTGCATCTCTGCATCTCTGAGCTTCTCTGGTCTGGAAGGTGAGAAGGAACCTTCTGTGCCCTCTCAGAGGCCCCGAGTTAAGCAACCCCATCTGTTCCATTTGTATGGGAAGTAAAACCAGGGATGCCAAAGAAAGACTGGAAGGTTGAAACAACTAATCTTAAACAGCCTCAGTTTAAGGCCTTTGTTTGTTTCATTTATTTTTTATCTCTCTCTGTTTCTGAATTTAATCTTCCTCATCTACCTCAACGAGTAAGTTTTTTTTCGCTTCCTTTTGTGTCTTGAACCCCATTCACCTTCTCCACTTGTGTTGATCGTCTCCAGACGAGACACCCCAATATAGAGATCTCACTGTTGGGTTGCTGGGTTGAACAGAGAGGGGAGATTGTCAGGTAAAATAAAGCATTTGATCTGTTTGGATGATGAAATTATGTTTTGATCTAAATATGCATTTTTTTTGTTGCTTTTGCATCAACCCCACTTGTTGTTTGATTTCCCATCTCTGTTTCTTGTAACATAACGTACATTTCTTCGGTTTGCTTGAACCCTAAGGTTGAATTTCGATCTATTTGATAGAGTTTGGATTGAATTTGGGAGAAATTTTGGATCTCTTGATGATCTGTTTGATTTTGATGTCATTTTCGAGTTTGGGATGTATTTATTCCTTCTCTGTTGTGTTTCCTTAGACCCTATTTGATGGGTTCATTTACTTACCCATTGATTCATTGTAACAAAAGGTGAATGTTAATTGTTTGTTCGAAGTTTTGCTTAAAACCCAAGATGGAATTTTGATCTCTTTAACGCTTTGTTTGCATTTTGTTGTTGTGATTGAGTTGGGCTGGAATTAAGGAGGAATTGCACTTGTGGGTGTGTATTTATCAAAAGGTGGTTCATTTGTTGTTTTTCAATTTTTGGCACCCGAAGATTTCTAAAGCTTCATTTTTATTTCTATGCAACTGGAAGTACTAGCTTTGTTGAAGCTGCATTCCTTGAATGCTTGTTCCCTTTGTTCTCAACAGATCATGACCTGTTTGGATAGTAATTAATGTAATGACCGGTACTTTTGAAATCCTCTGTCTGTGTTTTGATGTATTACAGAACAAGTCATATCTTATCAGAACACTTGATTTGGAAAGATTTAGAAAAGAAATTTAAGAAGGAAATCAAATCAGTGTAAAATATAATAAATTTAGATTTGGAACCGTAGGAACCGGACCGTTTCAAACGGTTCGAGTTAGGTTCGGTTCCAATGTTCAAAATGAGGTGATCCGGACCGGACCGGATCTGTTAATTTTAAACGATTCGAGTTAGGTTCTTCCAAATTTAGAACCGATCCGGACCGTGCCCACCCCTACCTAGAATTGTTGTATTATGTAAGTTGTTATAAAATATGATGAGTGCATTGAACTGAACGTTGCATCCCAACTATTAATGTATTTTCCAGCATACAGTCCGAACAAAATCAGACTTGGTCAAGATAGGTCCTTTTAATGAAGCCCAAAAAATACATGTTGTTTCGGGTCATGGGCTGTCCATATTTCATTTTCTAGCCTAGTCCAAACTAATTTCATGTCAAATGCCCAGCTCAAATCAGGCCATCCATGGACGATCCCTTGATTCGGGACCCCTAATTACTTTTATTTGGCTTGTAATCTGATCTGAAATTTTCATCAAGCAGTTGAAAAGGGCAAAAACTTTATTAAATAGGTATCCATATGATCATATTAAGATGGACCAAGTATTATTAGATTGTTTTGTGATTGATCATGATCTAATAAAAATATGTCATCCATTCATGTCACTTATTGAAACAATGAAAAAAATACATAATCATTAAATTTCACACTACGCCAATATGGAAGTCTTGTATAAAGAAGCATCAGTTAATTGTGTCATACAGTGGGATGTGCTCTGTAGCAACAGTTGTATGGGCTTACGGTAGTTAACAAAACTAGTTACTACTACTGCACGATACAAATTTGTGGCACTGGAAAGTTAAGGAAAAAATGAGAGAATAAAACACACCAAAGCGTTGGATTGACTCGCGATTTCTCTTTTTGCAAAAATCTCATCAATCGACATGATCAAAATATCCATTTTACGCCTTCCCTTTCCTGTTTCGCCTCTTGGCAAAAATCTTGGTTTAGGTGAAAGTATTGTCTTTGAAGGTTCATCATTTTTTTTTTAATTTTTTTAAATTTTTTTCCTGCATACCCTAGTTTTCATTCATTGAAGAGCAATCCCTTAGATTGTTGACAAATTTTTGTGGATTTGGATCAATCGAACGTCATTTTTTTTGTTATCGTGGAAATGCTATGATTATAGGTTCAGGTAAACAATTTGAATTTGAAGGGTTTCTTGATCAAATCGTTGTTTTCTGTTCAATTTTTTGTTAGGTTTGTTGAAAATCATCACTAACTAGCCCAAATGTTTAAAACCTAAAGCCCAAAAGTTAAAGCCCAAACCCATTATCTAGAAGATCATGAGTATTCTCTAGAGTCTAGATGGTTCAATGTCTAGAGATTTCTACACCCTTATAATACTCTAGACATTTGAAAGAGTTATAGAAAAGCAAAAATGTGTGGTTGAAATTGCTTCTCTAGAATCCTCCCACCTCCTTAGAACTACTATAAATAGGGGAGAAGTTGTGATGTGTAGGCATCAAAGAGCAAACAAGCTCAAGTGTAGTAGTGAGTGTTGTGAGCATAGTAAGGGTGTGAAGTTGTAAGAGACTTTTGAGATATTAATAAAATTAGTCTTTCTTAAGTTCTAGTTCTTCCCAAATTACCCAACAAGATTGATGAGCTTTATAGTGAAAACTTTGTTAAATTGATAGAATGTTCAATTTTCTTTGTAACGATAATTTGTTTATAGAAATGCCAAAGTTGCCCGATTGTACAAAAATGATGTAAACTTTGTTAAATTGATAGAATGTTCAATTTTCTTTGTAACGATAATTTGTTTATAGAAATGCCAAAGTTGCCCGATTGTACAAAAATGATGTTGTATTGCGTAGTCCTTGACCTTCACACTTCAATTTTCAAAGGTCCCATCACACTATAGGATGCAACTAAGTTTAATCACCCTTGTTCTTGGTTTGCAAACTTTGCATTTGCTTGGTTTTTAAACTTCACACTGTGTGCTTCAAATTCTAACTCACATTTTGGCACATGCATAGGATGATATTCACATTGATTGAATCATACTCGACTTTTGATGAAGCTAACTTAGGCACCTGAAATACCCTACATAAACATTGAATCTAATATATGTTTTTTTTTTATTGCACTCATTAGTTTTACTCACATACGGTGAATTGAAGACATTAAATATGATAATGAAGTCGGTGGACAAGATGAAAATGTGTGAAACAAGGGCATGAAGGAAGTGTCACTCAGGTTGCATCCCCCTTGGTGGACATGATCTAGTTTAAGAGATTGGTGTGCTTCAATCGAAATTAAGTTTCAACAAACAAATGCATGTTTCGTTTTGTAAGTTTTTTCTAGTTTGTTTGTTGCCAAACCGCAGTTGCTTTGTCTTGTTGGCTCACTTTTTTTTTCTCTCTCTCTTTCTGCTTGTTGCCCCCCCCCCCCCTGCCGTTGTCTTAGCACACAACAACATGGAAGAAAATCATAGCTATGTAGACAGAGAGGGAAGCTAGAGTACAATGGGACCAAGAGAGGAAAGCAATTGGAGATCAACAATCATAATTGCTGATTAAAACCCCATTACCAATTCTCTTTTATTTTGGTAAGTTTGCTATTGATTGATGAATAACGTTTTGTTTTTATTTGCCTTGGTAATACCCATCCCCATAATACCGATTTCTAGTATATATGTTATATATTGTTGGTTTGGCGGTTTATGGGGATTTGACTGTTTGGTTATATGTATTTTGTGGAGTTTGGGGTTATTTATATGGGTGTTGTTGATGAGGTAGTTCTTATGCTGCAAAAGCTTAATGTTTTGGTTGCAAATATATGAATCGAATTTCATTGAGTTAGTCTTTTACTATGTGTTGCAAGCATGGGTGTTTAGCCTCAAGGTCGTACAAAGCCATCCAACGACTTGCCCATGCAAACCGGTGTGATGCAAAGATGTTTTCCCAGTAATGAGATTTTTTCTTCTTTAATATGACATTCATATTGTTTCTATGGTGTGTTATCTTTTTCGGCGTTGAACTAAATCACAAGATGAATTCATGTCTGAACATATTCTATGACATGGGCATCATCAACAATGTGATATTATGGATACTGATGAGACATCAAATAGTCACTCAATCACAATCGTATATGTGGCATGAGCTAACCATAGCACATAGAAGGCTTCAACATAGTCTCAAGTGGACCCAACGTGAACTATTGTTCAGCCCGTAAGTTGGTGCCCATACCCAAGACACGCTAGCCTCAGAGGCACGGGTCTCAGGGATTGGCCCAAGATAATAAGACCCGAACAACGAATCTCAGAGCTATCAGAAGCCTAAGATCCACTCACGCGAAATAAGTTCTAGCCCAATCAAGCATTGGGTCCTAAACAGAGCCAAGTGTCGAAGAGATAGATGAAAAGAGGAAGAAATGTATGCATACACACTGCAATTTACGTATAGTGTTATTCATCCGTTCGACATTATCTGAGTCGGGGCAATGCCCAAAGAATACAAGTAGCGCCAAATGATGCTAGGAAAAGGGAAGCGCATGCTTGCTTCAAACATGGCCTTGTACAGGCAGATGGGCCCATCCATTGGAACATAGTGACAGTCCTTTTCCGAAAAATCGACACTCCCAAATTACTAGGGATTTCGTATTGCCTATAGAGGGCAGTCAGGCCCTCATCGAACAACCGTGAATTGTCGAAGAAGTCTAAGCTACCATGATGCCTCCCTCGTGAGAAATTAAGTTGTGCGGACATGATCGAATAAAAACTCAAGCTCAACCGGGCCGAAAAACATAGTATGGAACGAAAAGAAGTTGTGAGAAGGTAAAAGTGAACCCCCCAAAGCAAACATATATAGCCTTGGCGCGAAGGGGCGACGTTTACCTAACCACTGCATAAACATTAAATTTGTGCGCGACAACTGAAAAGATGTCAAAAATATGCCATCATGGCATGCCATGAACCCCCACACTCTGTCAGTTAGTGGCCCAGCGTGCAGACCCAATAACTAGGGGGAGTAGCTGATGAGACATCAAACAGTCACTCAATCACAATCGTACACATGGCATGAGCTAACCTTGGCACGTAAAAGCCTTCAACACAGTATCAAGTGGACCCATGTGCAAGCTACATTTCAACTTGTAAGTCAAACGCCCAGGTCCTAGACACGCCAGCCTCAGAGGCACGGGTCACAGGGCTTGGTCCAGGACAATAAAGCCCGAACAACAAATCTCAGATTTGTCATAGAACTGAGATCCATTCGAAAAAAACAGCTCTAGCCCAATCAAGCATTGGTGCCGAAGAGACTCAGTTAATGAGCAGAAAAGGGAACTAAAGGCATACGCTAAAAATTACTTTATTTATTAGCTGATACACTTGTAGCATAGACCACGTATGATATAACTTGGGGGATCTTATTTTAAGAGGGGATGTACTTAGTTTTAGTTTGAAGAAATAGCAATATAGGTGGATCCCCATTGTCTCGAACTATGCCATTTTCTATTTGAAACTAAAATAAATTTATTTACTTCTTCTTGTTTTATTATGTATATGCGATGTGAATTTGGAATGAGTTTATTATATTTTCCTGACTCGTATACCGATTATTAATGTTCTAGGAAGGTGTTTCGGAGCTGCACAGAGGTTGGATTAAAACTGAAAGGGAAATTAATTGAAGATGTACCTATTGGACTCGGATGGAACCGATAAAAGACTCCAAAATGTATACATGCTCAAGAAAGTTACTTTTATAGCAACACCCGATCAAGCTAATGTAAGCAAAAACCAGAGTTGTACAAAATCTTTGTACTATGCATCTTTATTTTAATGTTTTTGTCCTCATTTTCTCATAACCTACTAAGTTCCTTGTTCGTTCTCGTATGTACTTATATATCTTTAAGAACGATGTAATTGATATTACATCAAGTATAACTCTTTTCTAGAGATTATTTGTAAATTTAGTTTTTGCTCTTTATGTCTATTATGAAGATTAGATGTGACTGCGACTGCCCCATTTCTCTTATGTACTTGTTTCCGTTTAAGAACAATGTTATTAACATTACATCAAATATAATTCTTTTCTTTTTGTAAAGAAATTAGTTGTAAATTACTTTATGCTCTTATGAAGAATAAATGTGACTCAGACTGCCCTGTTTTTAACAGCAGAGTATGTCTTCTTCAGCTGTATTAGCAAAGAATCTTTTTATTTATTAGTTTTGTAAAAATGATGTATATTGGTTTCGTGTTTGAAGTGTTGGATTAATAAATGAAGTATGTGCGTTCTAGGGTTACTAGGAGTATAATTGCCTCATTTTCCAGGTGATACAAAAGATCCTATTTAGTATGGGTTGGCAAGTGATGCAACTATTTTAGTTAGGTTCACAATGAACAGTGACAGTATATGATTTATGGTGTAGTGTTATGGAATGAGGTCGTAGCCTAGTTGTGGATACAATGATGGACAACCCTACACCAACATTTGTTGCCCCAATCTATAGGATACTACCCAGAGCTCTCAAGTGGAGGGCCATGAAAATCTAACCTGAATCATTGTTGCCTGCCAAAAACACATTAAGGATAGAAGGTGCAAAAGAAACACGTGAAGTGGTGCCACATTTGGGAACAATAGTACATGCATGCCCGAGTATAACCAAGAGGCCAATTTTCTTCCAAGTATCTACTCATTTCGCGTATCTTTGATATGAGATTCTCTTTGACATCGACCTGACGAATTAGCCCACTGTGGTCCAAGGCCTCCTTCAACTTGGGTTCACATTTGGGCTTGTTAGGTCTAGGTCTGGGACTGGGACCCTTTTATGTTATTTGCCTTTACAGCAACAACACTTGATAGAAGTCAATTTGTTGGTCATTGACATACTTGTTCGAAGAAAAATTCGTCTACTATGTTTTGAAATTTTCATTTTGCCTTGCTTCATATTATATTGAAACCATGTGAGGCATTGAGTAGTTGCTACCTTTCGAACATAATCTTTTAGTACTTTAGTGTGATTTAGGGTGAGGAGTCAACTTGCAGTGCTCCCAACACGAAGATGATCAAATTTATCTCTGTATAAATATCACTTGGAATTGTATGACGAAAACAAGTAATCGAATTGTGAAGATGATGATTCAAAATTAGATTTCCAACATGCATGGGTTTTCACATCGTAAGGGTAGGGTACCTGCCCAAGCGCTAGACTATGGGTATTGTGGGCCAATGTTTATGTTGGTCCGCCCAAGCTTCACCCTAGGTCTTTAATTGCTGGATAAAAATAAGTTTTAATGGGCTCTTCAATTGTGGGCTTTTGACCTAAGTCTGACCAAACATGGACCTGAAGATCCACCATGGGCTTTCAAATCAATTCTGAAACTTCATTCTATTAACACCACCATGCTGATCAATCAACAAATGACATGAAAAAAGGGCCAAAGGTGTGATGGCCCAGTGTTTGAGCAGTGACGGATGGATCACTAGGTCACAGAGTCGAATTCAGCTGGTGGCATCTAAAGTAAGAGGAGTTAAGGGATAAAAAAAAAAAAGAAGAAGATGATGATGAAAACCGCGGTTTAATGCTCCTAAACAAATTTTTGGGGGAAAAGAAGGGCTTGGATGTCAATAAAGATTAGTATAATCCTGTAGAACATGCTTAACAAACTAATCACCATCATTAACCTATTCAAATAATTTCTACAGGACGTTAAACTATTGTTAAACCTATTAGAGCCAACATTGGATCTCGGATCACAATGTACGGATTGCAAGCCAAGCGCACCATTTACTTTCATCACAACCATCAATAAAGATTGCCACACCGTCCTACTGATTTTGCCCATCGGTCTAAATGTCACGATATTTGATACCATTTAGACCGGTGGAGCTCGTTGGAGTCTATCTAGACAAAATTATCAACTTGTTCTAAACAATCATTATCACACATCTAATCCATGTGCCCGCGGATCATTTTTTGGTCCTACAACCAAAAGCTAATTATTCAAATATTCGAACTGAGGAAGGGAAGTATATCAAATAGATCATTGACCTAAATTAGTAATCCGTAATGCATTTGATGAAAATAGATCCATCAATTTATTTAAGATTTAAGGTTTAGGGTTAATTCATTTATGATTGAATTGATAAGAAGAAAAAAAAAAAAAAAAGGATAACTCACTTCATAGGGCTCAAAAGCTCAAACCAAAATGAATTATGGCTGAATTTTCCTGAGAACAAAAAATAACAATAAAAAAATGATCATAGGACAAATGGAGTGTGTTGATATTGCACCCTATCCTCATTGGATTAGTTAAAGCTAATTTTAAGTAATTAAAATTGTCCAGCAGGGTATCCAGACCAGGATGGATGGAACTTCAAGGTCATGATGACCATCTAACTGTCTTTTGTCCCTCTGTGTTGTTTGGAATTGGTGCATTTTTAGGGTTACCAATGAAGAATGGTTGTGTTTTCAAATAATAATAATATAATAACCAATCAACAACCTGAAGCACAAAGGCTATTGGGCACTCCCGAGTCCTTCGTCATATACTTAAATATAAAATCCTTATTGAGTTTTATTAAAGTTAGGGTTTTTAGACTTCAGTCTATTTTCATAATACATAATTTGACTCTGTACTTTTTTAATTAAATTGGAGGAGGTAATTTGATTCCCGTTCTTTTTTAAATTAAATTAGAGAAGGGTTACTAAAGTCACATAAGCCATTAACACTCTCACTTGTTGCTCAAGTGATGGGTGGAAAACACATCTTTTTCCATCCCATGCCCCACGCTAACTATTACCACCAAATGATCTCTTTCCCTTTACTTCCAAAGCATTTGCCCCTCTCTTTGGTCGACTTTTCACCTCTCTATTATTATCTCGCTCCCAAAGAACCTAGTCAAGCTCTGTTTGAGTAGCTTCATGGTAGAGGAAGTACACTTCTCTTATTTTAATGTGAAGTTCAACATGAATGCCAAGTATGCAATCAATTTAGCCACAAGGGGGATGATAGTCCTTGGTCTTATAGCCATTGTAAAATTGTGATGGCATTATGAGGTTTTGGATTGTTAAGATCAATGAGAATGGAAAAGGTCGAAAGTAGTCGTGGGCATTTCACAAATTATGAATGGCTTGATGAAACTATAATAAAAAAAAACTTTCTTAACACTATTGGAACGCCAAGAGGGTGCTTCAACTGTGGACAAACCAACTATTAGATGAAGAATTGTCCATGGCATGATTCTCCATGTCATATAAATGGTTGTTAAGGAAGGAGACAATTGTTATGCTCTAAGGTTAGTAGTGCTAGAGGTAAACACACTTAACCATGTGGTGTTTGTTGAAGTTGTAAGTGGTTGGTTGATGCTTAGGAAGAGGAAGTAAACGTTTACATGGAGAGTGGCAGGGAGAAGATGAAAAATAAGGGCAAGGAAAATGAGGTTCATGTTCCTACAATTAGTGTTGAAGAATTTTGCAAGTTGTTTGGGACTACAACAATTAAGGCATTTTTCAAGAAAAAAATTCCTTGACAAAAATAAAAATTTTGTTGGAAAAAACTTTTATTTACCTATTTTGTTTCCTCGAAAAAGCTTAGAATCATTAAGGAAAATTGTTGTGGGAAAAAAGTAACTATCTTTATCAATAGAACTTTTCCCGTGAAAGTTGTCATAGGTATCGTTGACAATTACCAAGGAAATTATTTTCAATTATAAATTATTTATTTATATTTAGGCTCAATAGGGTTCGAACTCCTAACGTGCAGTAAATCTATTGCAATCTTTGCCAGTTGAGTTATTTGAATAATTGTTTTGTGTGAAACAACTTTATAGCTTATTAAATCAAATTACTCTTCTTTTGCAATAAATAAAAATCATTGCTATGTATATAATATGGACCAATAGATAATATTTCGTCACTATAAATTAGGACTAAATATTTTAATGACTATAAGTTTATGTGAAATATTTACCACTTTAACAATGAAAATAAATCCACAATAACACCATTATATGAAATACTAATAGCATTTCATTGCTAGTTATGTTATTGAAATTGGTTATATCCCCGATGAAATAAAATTAAATTATTATAAATAAGAAAATGAGCCTTAAAAAGAAAAAAAAAATTATGGAAAATTTATCAATCTTTAGCAATGAAAAATTGTTACCTATAATATTATAATTAGCAATAAAATAATATTTTATTGTTAAAGAAATGTTATTCGATTTTTCAGATGACATCATATCATTGCTACTAATAAAATTTTTTAACAAAATAATATTTTGCCATTGTAAAGAAGTTTAGAGCTTTAAATATTAATAAATTTCGTGGAAATTTTTTTCATTATAAGTAACTAAATAAATCGTTATCTCATTCTTCTCTTTTTCCAAGAGATCGTTCTTCTACTAAACCTAAATAAAAAAAAGTTATGTAAAAAATATCATAATTGTTTTTCTATCCGAAAGCATGGGTTTTGGTCGATAGTTGACTATCATCGCTCAAAACTTTTTTCAAAAATCCAATTGAGTTTTTCAAAAGAGACATTTTGCCTCGCATTTAACGCGTATGACTTTGAAGCATAGCTAATTAATAGTCAATTTTTTTTAATCTTTATAAAATAATTTAATTTAGTACAATTAGTAGTTAGAACTTAAAGCCCTCAATCAAACTACATTACTACAATCAAGGCTTTTGTCAACGAAATTATCTTCCTTTGAAAGAAATTACACTTTTAGTTGGAAAAAATATGTACCAACAAAATAATTGTCCCTGGATCCCTTGAATTATCCTTGTACAATATTTTTGCAATGAAATAAAAATAATTGCCAATAAATAAATTTGTTGTCATAGAGTTCAACAATTTCCGAAGAAACAATATTGAATTAATGAGCTTTATTGAGAAATACATTTTCATTAAATGATTATTGGTTTTTAAGCAGAAAAAAGTTTGTTACCACCAAGGTTGCAATTACCAATCAAATTCTATTTCCTTGTTGTAGATATGTTATTAAAATAGATATTGTTTCTAAAAAAATTTGTTGCCAATAGTATATATATCAATTTCCAACAAATAATGATTTATATTATAAAATAATTAGTGAGCTTTAATCAGAAATAAATTTTCATGAAAGTAATTATCACTTTTTTACCAGCGAAAACATTTTGTTACCAACAAGGTTAACTGCCAACAATATTTTTTTTCCTTGCTATAGAGATTTCATTAAAGTAAGATATTGTTTCAACAAAATAAAAAGTTGCTAATAGTATAACAATTTTCAATGAAATATTACTTTGTTGCTATAAATTAGTAAACAAGCTTAACAAGAAAAAAAGCTAATGGAAAAAATTATCAATTATTATTAATGAGGAAAGTGATTTGTTGTTGTTGGTTATCAAGCTTATTGTGTGATTGCAAAACATTAATCAAACAAACAAAAATCAGTAACCATTGTCTTATAATAACTTGTCATATGTTGTTGTTGGTTGTGAAATGATTGGACCATGGTTCTCATATTAGTTTGATAAGCTGCATTGCTTGGTTGTGAGTTATTCCTTGTTGCGTCAATGTTGCTTCCTTGTCCAATTGGTGGCTTAATTGGGGTGTGCTTTGGTGGAACAAAATCAGCTCCAAACACAGGTCTAACCAAGAAAGTTCCACACCTACACAATCAATGAATACTACACCATCAATGAATACTGATGATACACCAAATCGTCCTTTAATCCACACCGTATGCGTGCTATGATGATTTCGTTAGCAGAACAAAACGGGCCTGATTGACCATCATTCTTAGCGAAGCCCATACAACACTAACCCAACTTTGGCAGAATCTAAAAGGTTGGACCGAATTACAACGCCCTACTAAGCCCACACGTCACATGGTAAAGCCCAATACCGTAACGCCTAATCAGGCAAGTATCTTGGGGATCTTCCAAGACGGGCAAACAAACAATACATTGGTTTTGACTAGGAAACAAAATACTAGAGTATAAGTCGTGCAAGGAAACTTCCTTGCATTGACAACACTCCAAAAATGAAACATCTCCCGCAGATTTAGGAGCACAAGTCGTGTAGGAAAACTCTCCTACATGGACGACTTCCAACTAGGAAAAGGATTTCCAGCAAGATCTCGTTTCCTAAACTACGCCACCAAAGTCTTAGCCGAATGAGGACTCTCACATTATAAATAAGACACATATTTGATGAAGAAAGGTACGTTACAAAACCTAATTTACAACTTTAAGCCTTTCTCAAGCTTTGTTGACTTTAGTATCGGAGTGCCATCGGCCACCACAACGGTGATCCTTAGCTCACGTGCGTTCCCTGTGCAGGTCCAAGTTAAGGTCAAGGAGAGCAAGATTCGACTTCATCAAATGCAAATAAGTTCAAAACCACAGAATTTTGAATTTAAGTAAAAACATTCAATTCAAGTAAGAAAGTCAGTTGAATTTAGGTAATTATATGCACTAAATTGGAATGAACATGTTGAATCTATTGTATAAGATGTACTTGAGATGTTCCTATCCAAACAAAATGAATGCATTGAATATTTGTGCCCAATTAGGGTTAACATCCTCTCGTTCAAACATAAACAAGCTTAGTTCATTACCTGCAATTGTTGTGGAGTGAATTTGATTAAAGCCATGTGAGTTAGATGTTTGAGATATTTCTATCAGACATGCATAAGCTCATTCAGTCATAAATATACTCAAGGATTGTGAGTTTGTTTTCGAGTTAATTTCAGTTCCTTGATTTTAAGGAAATATTTGTGAAATATTTCATTTTTGTAGAAGATATGTAAAGATATGTAAAATTTCTATTGTAATTTCGAATTTAAACCATATAAGTTTATGCATTTAAAAAAATGTCTCACATGACTTTTAGTGTTATACAGACTACATATTTATATCAGAATCACACTAACAAACTGTTGATACTAAAAACATTATAGCAGGTTAAAAATATACGGTAATACTTATTTTTTCTTAGGGGAATTCCCCTAAAAAAATAAATATTTCAAAATATATAAAGACATTTCGATACTGCAAAATAGGAAACATTCGTGAAAGTTTGACATATCTTCGAGAAATCACATTCCTTGAATATAGTTAGTTTCATCATTGATTGTGATACCTTGTGCATGTTCTGGATCTTGTCTTGCATGTCCAATGATTGTGGTACTATTGGCCCTTTTCTTATAGGTACATTAGTGTTTTTTTTTAATCCCTTAACCCATCCCACCCCACCTCAGATGATGACGACTAGGTTCAACCCCGTGACCTAGTGATATCATCCGCTATTGCTCAACTTCTAAGCCATCACACCTTTCACTACACCAAAAATACCCATTAGCAACGGTTCTAAACCGTGGGGTAACCCATTGTCACGGCTTAGAGCCGTGGGCTGTAAAGGCGTTGCTAAATCCCCAGTAACGGCTAAAAACCGTGGCAAAAATATTAGCAACGGTTTTATCTCGAGGACGGTTGATGATTTAGCCACGGTTATAAACCGTTGCAACAATCTTAGCCATGGTTCTAAGCCGTGGCCAGGAGTAGCAACGGCTTAAAACCGTTGCAAGTTATGGCCACGGTTCTAAGCCGTTGCAATAGCTTTAGAATTTAGCAATGAAGGCTGAAGCTTTCCTGTCAATCAGGATCTGACACACGACTTTCATAGAATTTAGCAATGAAGGCTGAAACTTTCCTGTCAATGTTTGGTTCAGCTACCCAATGCCCTCTGTCTTCATCGCTAGGATGTACTTTTGGGATATTGCAAATAAGATTCACCTTGAGAAGCCAATCTTTTCAAAGCAGAACTCTTAATTGTGAATAAGACCAAATCACCTGGATATATAGATTGTTGAGTAGATGCTGAAGAAATCAACGGAACTGGCAGCTTCACCCCATCTACTTTTACAAAAGAGGATCTAACCAATGGTTCTTTCAACAAATATGCTAAGCAACTAATAGCAACTGGTACGCCACGAGTAGGATGGGAAGGTTTCTTCAGCTGCAGTCACATGAAACGATACAAGTTACTAACTGATAATAAAACAACATTAAAAATCTGACAGATAATGTTAATGGCAGAAACACACTATCACCAACTAAACGGTGCTACAGAAAAGGTGCACCACTTACATGTATCAGAAAGTGTGTTGTGTTGTATGCCTGTATCTCATCTTATATTGGTTTTCCACTACACATTAGGGAAGCATTTTGAAGGTTCAAATCAACCAATGCAAAAGAGATATCATGGTGTTAGACAATGAGTTGTATCAATGAAACTAAATCAAATGCATGTTGAGCATATCAGATACAGTTAACTTATCTTTATAATTGATACAGGTCGTTTCTGAGCAAGCTTGGATGTTTGTAAGAGCTGGAGGCGGCTTCTGCTCCTCAAATGGATCAACATCATCCCACCTCTCTTTGTCATTGTCATGCCTTTCATTCAGAATGCCATTGTCAAGTTCTCCCCTACCATCTGCTGATGATGCCATTGTCAGTTTTTGTAGCAACTTGCTATTCACTTGCAAGATCAGGCTTGTAAAAGTCATATACATGAGCCATGTGCAGGCCCTTCTGCATAGACTATGATAAAATAATCACTATAATGTGGAAAGATTTTATTGAATATATACCATTTACACCCTACAGAAGGCATGCAAAAAGGGGAACCTTTTGCAAGGAGAACCCTTTCAGCCATATGCAACATTATATTAAAAACTACTTATATATCATGTAAGATAAAGTAAAAATATAATTAAGTCTGCCAGATTCAGAATGCTCTTCTTGTGGATAATAAGACAACAGAGGACAATGCAGAATCTAGACAGGTTATCTGTTGAGATTCTCATATTACTATTGCTCAAATGTGGACATTTAACATTTTTCAGGGCAAGCAGAAGCTCAGATACACACAAATGGATTCAGACCATGATATCCAGTCTAAAGCGATAAATACATACTAAAACAATGAAAATTTTTGTCCAAGTCACATAAACAGGTTAATCATAACTCAATTCATCTTTGAGGAAAAAATTCACCAATCACCAGAAAACTTCTCTTTGTGTTTTTAAATTCTTACCACTTTTATCTTTTTGCCACATTATCCTATAATTTTCTCGTGAATAGAATTAAAAAAACTGTGATTTTCACATACTTGCACCTCGGACAGTCACGCTAGCATATTTAATATACATTCATAAACAGAAATGGAAAATTGCTTGAAATAGAAAATATTTGAAAAGAAACATAAATACCGAAAGAAACAAATAAATAAATGTTGTAAGCCAATATGAACTGTAATGAACAATTCACTCACCTTATGGTCAACACACTGTCAACTGTATCAAATCCTGAGCATACATCTGGTTTGTCACCTGTGAATGTGTGGCCACTGTTCAAATTCTTTGCAGTTACAACTTTTCTTATTTGCTTTAAAGGAAGCCCAGCTGCAAATTGAAATAGAAGAGCAACAAATTACTTCTATATTAAAAGAAAGACATAGGGGAATGCTTGATCCTAATAATGCAACAGTACAAGAACTTCATCTTATCAATTAGAAACTTACAAGCAATAACTTTCACATAATCATTATAATTTTCCTTAAAAATTATAATGCACTGTCAGCACCTTGTATAAGCAGAAGTTTTCCTCGGAACAAATTCATGCATTTCATGCCCATTATAGGTAATTTTTCCAGAAACCTATAGTTATTAGAAAATCAAATCAGTACCATCATATATGAAGATGAAGTTAATAGCTAGTATTGAGTAGGCTTCCAATGACAAAACTCAGAAAAGGCGACAAGAAGTAACCCCATTTGTAGAGTAGGTTCCACACTCTATGGGCTGGAAGAACCCCTCGCCTTGTCCTTGTTGAGGCTGCCACTGATACGCCATATGCACGTTTGGGTCCCATTGTTGTGAATTGGCTTCCTTCCTCCAACTAAAAATTACACGCACTTACGTGAGTGGTTATAGTTTTGCATAATAATAACACAAGTAAAATTGCAAAACAGTGTGGATCATTCTGGTATGGCCCCATTTTCTAGGTGTATAGTACTTGTTTAAATTAGGAACTCTGAACACATCTCATTTTCCAAGATAAATATGCTTAACATGGGGCTAAGATCCCATGTAGAAAATTTTTCTGTTGTTCAGAAAACTGACACAGCCTCAACAGGGCAGAAGATCTGGGTCAATTTGACATTCTTCACCCATTGAGTTTACCTAGTGGAGTTGGGTCACACTACTAGTTAATATGTCTAAGCATCTAATACAAATCATAATTACAATGGCGCTATCCAACTTTATGGAATGATATAATGAAACATGGCATTATCCAACTTTACAACTAAAGTGTGTGTTAGAATTGTCTGTAGATTGCAAATCATAATTACAATACTAGACCCTTGAGTTCAACAAAAGACCATGTAACATTATTCTATGTTACAGTGACACAAGGAGAAGAAGTAAGAATTTTGCATACATTCAACACCGCGAGCCCTGATACTATATAATTGCTTATAATTTTGGAGGTTGTATATAAAAACAAGAGTTTCTTATAACATAGAGTTATCTGAACAGGCAAAAAAAGAAAAAAGGAAAATGAAATAAAGCAAAGTGAAAAAAAAAGTCTAAGAGGAACATCTCTGCGAAGAGTACTACTTACCCTTCTTCTCAAGGACTTGTTAGCTTCACTAAGCATTTGTTCCTACAAACAAAGAATAAGGACATATATATTTAGTATAGAAGAAATGAGAAAAAAGGCAAAGGGATGTTATTGCAGCCTCCGTAGCTCTCATCCAGTTTTCAATTTGTGGGTCCCCTGACCCAAGCATAACCTGAACAAGGTAAGATAGCTCAAGTCAGAAATAAAATACACATTTTGTGGAACACAATCTACAACCCTATAACTGCAGAGACAGAGAGCAAGTTTAACCATGTGTTTATGCACTGACATGTGTAACAACCTTTAATCAGAAATCAAAATAAGAAATGTGCATACAGATGCAACAAGTGACAGTATGATAGTATCCATTGACTTTTTTCTCTTTATCGACGAAAGAACTTGGTTTATCTGCAGTAAAATCAGAATAGGGTATCCACCCGTTAACACTGAAGATCAGTTTATCAAAAACAAACTTCTACATTACATTTTAGAGCGGTTATGATTTTCTTACCGTTGGAAGACGACTACTAACGTTGCTTAGCTTTGAGCCAATGCCTCCAAATGTTAATATTCTTTACATTAATATGTCATGTGCACACCAAGCAGCCTGATGCACTTACCTTTATATACTGGTCTAACATTAAATGAATCATGCAGAAAGTCATATATAGAGATAGTTGGGGAAATTTATCGAAGAGAGTTGTAGCTAGAACATGTACCTGAACTTAATTTCTTTTGCAGGGCCCATGATCTTGCATTTACTGTGTTTCCTAGGGCATCGTATAGAGGCATAAATAGGCAGAAATTAGTGTCCATCTCAGTGTGATGCAGGCTGTGGTACCTGCATAGGTAGTCCAATATAGTACTAGTAAATGTAAAATTCCTCATCTGTTGAAATGCAAGTTGATATAGATATACCATATATGTTCAGGCAGAGGTAGAGAAGGATACATTAAAAACTTTGGAGAAAAATATGTGACTGAAGTTCCCTCCCATCATTAACACAGAATTGGTTCTTACAGATAGGTAGCTAGCAGAAAAGAAAAGCAAAAAGTTGTTACTCAGTTGGGTTGATGAGGGTAAATAAGTTATATATGGAGCCAACAGACAAACTTCTTTTGAACTATACAAAGGTGTCCCAAAGGAGAAATTATATATTTTAGTTGACTGAAAACCATGATAACCATATGCTGCATGGTCCATCATATGCATATCCGAAGAAAAAAACAGTTGAAGGAATTATTATTAAAATTAAGAAAAACAATATCTATATACTGTATAGGTACATACCAGTCCCATTCTTTATATATTTGCTTAAAACTGACACCTTGTTGGAGAATGATACGATTTCTAGTGAGAAATAACATGTTGCTAAAAGAGTACCATAGTTGATGAATAAGAGCTCTGAGAGCACAGATTGTAAGGATATGTAGGCACCAACTATCTCTAGAGGTGCCTGCTTCCCATTGCCTTGTGTAGATGACTTTTGCCACAAAAGGCCCATGTTAGCAACTAAAAAAAACTAAGTATACTCAACATTAACAGTCAACAAAAAAATAAGCATACTTCTTTCAGTTCTTCCTCATCTTGACGATGGAAAATTTTCATTTCATTACTGTGCTTAGCCCTTAGGTCAGATAGTTGTTGATCATGGTCTTGCTTGATACGATTAATCTGCAAAAAAGTTAAATTAAGTTAGTCCAAAAAATGGTATGTTCTTTATATAAATAATATTGGAGCAAATCTCCAACAGAGAGCCTATTTGGAATGATTCTTTGAGAGATTTGTTCAACCTGGGTCCATAAATATGATGGACCAAACATGTAAATTAGAGAAAATTGAATTCCTTGCTCTAAAACTTAATATATAAGTAAAAGAAGAAGAAAAGAAGAGAAAAAAACTGAAGAGATAAATGACATGATGTTCATGAGCAAGGGAAAAAAACTGAAGACAACTAAACAAACTCACTGTTGACATTGGAGAAATTGGCTGAATATGGAGAGCTTAGGTCTATTTATATGCTTACAAGTTGCAAGCATAATTCATAAAGGAAATGAAGTCGAATTAGAAATAATCTAGTTTACAAGAAGTAGAGGAAATTTCACACGACGAGCATCAAACAAAATAAACTGCTAAAAGTCCATAGGATTCTGAGGATGCTATTCCTCAGGGTACTTGCCACTTATGAATGCCTATGAGGATGTGTACCACACAGTAATAGTGCAATATTGTATATGTATATTCATATGAGAGTACAAGGATGAAGGATCAATTAGAGACATTTCTGTGATATGCTAGTTGTTAATAGCCTCCAAGGAGTATGAAGTTCAACAATACTGAATATCACTCCAACAATGCCATTGGCAGGCATCTTTTGAGCATACCATTGATGGCAAGAGGTAACTGTCTTTTGCAACTGCAAGAGATCTATCAGAGAAGTGAAGAAAAATAGGAGAAAATCAAAAGACATAGCAGGACGGCAGAGGAGGAAGAGTCGAAAGATGCAAATTCCAAGTGAAGAAGAAACAAACACGAAAGGAGTAAGAATATGGAGAAGACCATTACCCAGGTCAGGGTTATCAGTCCAAAGAGCATGCGACACAAAATAAAGATAAGCCAGGAAATTATAACACAAGGGTAGTAACTTGAGATGGATCAGAATGAACTTGCTTTCTAGATGTCAAAATGTCACACATTTACCTTGTAGAAGAAAAAACTCTTTTAAGTTTCACATAACAGCTAAAGGGGTGGTCAGTCATGCATGCCACTTAAACTTTTCCTATTTATCAGATGACATCTTATGTGTTTCTAGCTATATGAATGTATTTCAGGAAATATTAAGGACCTGAGTTGATAGTACTGACAATGTGGCACTTAGAAATGTTGCAGCGCTCGGAATTGAGAGTATCCAAGGTCTCCCCTCATTAACACTGCAGAAAAAACAAAATGCAAAAGCATAAGTACGATTATAAGAAAAACTTGTATGCATTGCAATCTTACTAACATTTATATCACCAACATAACTGATTGTGAAGGCTACCTATAAGGGTATCCAGATGGGAATAATTTGTTCACAAAAGATTCAGCCACCTTACGAACTACAGGTCGTGAGTCCTCGATCACCTTGACCTACACAAGAAATAAATTTTGTAATATGGTTTAGAGAAAGCATTATTGTGTTCAACAAGCAAACGTTTCATACGATGTTACATACAATTTTAGTTGAAAGAAGCATCACAACAAGAATGATTCTAATATAAAGAGGTGAATTGGCAATTCCAATTTCCACAAATTTATTCTGTAAGAAATAAGAAGAAATGCAGGGCATAAGATGAGAGATAGAGAGAAACATTTATGGAGTGCTAACAAACATCAGTAAGAGCACCCACCATTAACTACAGTCAACATATTAATTGAAATTGTAGACTATTGCACGGTATAGTGAGTCTCGCCTTTGCTAATTTTTTCTGCATAAAGTGAAGCGATTATTAGAAACAAACAAAAAAAATAACAAGTCAAAATTAAAGATTACATGTCTAGCTTGCACTAATTAGAGAAATATGCTAAACACACAAGAATAATTTTGACACTGCTAGAACTTACCTCCTCTTCATCAGAGCTATCATCAGAATTAGAATCATCACTGATTCTTCCTTTCTTCTTGGGAGCTGCCACAGAACCATTCCTTGCTGGCAGCCACAGGTAACTTTTTGGTTGGCACTTTGGCTTTGGGTTCCTAAGAATAGCCAACACATCATAAGATCAAATTTTCAAAATGATAATTGGCATCGAAAGAGCAAAAGGAAAATTACTACAAGGATCCAGCACTGAAGTAAGTCTTGTAACACACATTGACATAAAATAGGTTTTAAAATGCAGACGAAATTTACTCTGACATGGTCCACAAGAGTATCAATGATTATGTTCAACATCCATAGAAAAGGGAATAAAGGTATGGGGTAGGTATTAGATTCAATGCTTTGAAGGTATGTCAATACTATTTGGATATCCAAGGAAGTTGTTAAATTAAAACGGCATGACAAATGCTCATGTACTAAATTAAAGTAAGAAACTAACAAATTTGTAGATATAAAATGGATATAGCAATTATCAAATCCCATCAAGTATCAACAATGATTAACCAGAGTATCCGCACTAACATCATCAGAATCAGAATCATCACTATCTAACGAATCAGAACTGCTATCTGCTGGCTTTCCTTTTACAGGAACATTCTTAGTTGCTGCAGCTGGTTGTTTTTTTGTGGGAACGACAGGCTCCTACAAACAAATAACAGTAACCCATAGAAACACTAAAAACCCACATTTTTAAGCTATCATCAAACATGACAAATAGAATAAAGTCACATTAGAGAATAATGGTACGTGCAAAAACTATATTAAGTATAGCCAAGCACTCACGTCGTCAGATTCATAGTAACTGTTCGAATTCGAAGAATCATAATTGCTAGTATCCGCCTTTTCCTTTACAGGTTTCTTAGAAACTGGTTGTTGTTTCTTAACAACAGGCTCCTACAACACACACAAGAAACAACTCCCATAGACAACACTCTAATTTTCATTTGTAAATCTACACTAAAACATCCCTAAATAATGAAAAAAAAATAATTTAAAAAAAAAGACTTTTTTTTTTCTATGGTTGTTAAATCGAGAATGAGTAAGCACTCACTCATAATCAGAATCTGAAGAATCAGAACTGCTGGTTTCAGCCTTCCTTTAACAGAAGCGTTCTTAGAAACTAAAACAGGTTTTTTATTTGAAGGAACAACAGGCTCCTACACCGAATTAACAAAACCCCATATAGAAAAGGTACGATTTAATTTTTTTCAAAAAATATTCAGACTAATAAAACAAGCTTGCCATTAACAATGTTTTAAGAAAAAACACTTACATCATCATAAGAAGAATCCTCATCCTCGGAACTACTGGTCGCTTCCTTCTTCTTCTTCTTGATGGCGACCTTCTCGTCCAACTTCTGCTTCTTGATAGCCACTATTTCCTCGATTGGTACATCAGCCTCTCTCTTGTTGCCTATTAAACCGAACAACAACCACAAAACACCAACATTAATCATTCTGGACTGAACATCGATCGATTGAATCAGAAATACAAGAGAAGGGGGAAGAAGTGTTACCTGCTAGATTTGCCCATCTCGGAAGAGAAGCGAAGAAGATCGAAACGAAAATAGAGAAAGGGAGCTGCAAGGCGAAAACCCTAGTTTTTCCCCAATTTTTTTTGCCAAATCTACTCTCCTCTCTACTGTGTTTTTCCCCCAATTCTTTCGCCAAAGCGCAGTTTCCTCTCCCATGTGTGTTTTTCCCCAAAATTTTTCGCTAAAGCGCAAAATTATTTTCACCAAGGCGTGAAACTGCTCCCTCTAATTAAGCGTGAAACTATTTTCTATAGCTACGATTTTAAACCGTTGCAACATTTTGGTGTATTGTTTTTAGCCACAGTTTTAAACCGTTGGCCTCTATAGCCACGGTTTTTAGCCGTGACAATTAAACCAACGGCTTAGAGCTGTGGCCACTTCTCCACACTTCCACGTGCAACACACGTGCAGTTTAGCAACGGTTTTAGGTCGTTGGGCACTATAGCCACGGTTTTTTAGCCGTGGCAAACACACCAACGGTTTAGAACCGTGGCCAAGCCTTTTTTAGCCACGATTTTAGACCGTTGGCCACTATAGCCACAATTTTTTGCCGTGGCAAATAAACCAACGGTTTAGAGCCGTGGCCACCTTCTTGTAGCGAAATAGGCCTTTTGGTGTAGTGAATGAGACGAACAAAATCAAATTGAGATACCCAGACAACAAAATGAACAAAAATATAAAAAAAAAATGAGCAAACCTCATATCCCAAAATTTCAAATTGAGAGCAATAAAACCTAAATTATACGAAATCAAGAAACCCAAAATGAAAAACAGAGTAAGATACCTCAAGAAGATAATAAATGAGGCATATGGGACCGTTTCTTCTACAATATGGGTTTTGAAGCTCGAGAATGACCTCTGGGATCGCCATGGACGAATACTGAATTGGGGGCCCCTCCCACGCTTTTGGTTGTGGTGGTACAACAATGATGTGGATTCCTTTTTTCAGGGTCATGATGGTGAAAATTCCGGTAGTGTCCATCAGAGAATTGTTGGAAAGGTGCAAATACAAAAGCTTTGTGAATGTGTTATCCTTTGAAAATGAGCTTTTGAGAGCTTTGTGAAGAGAGCAACAAATGGATGAGTGAAGAAACAAAGAGAATTTGATTCAACAATTGAGGAAGAAAGGAAGGAGATGGGAGGATAGAGAATAAGTACAATCAAACTACTGTTGAAGGTCTCCTAAATCGAGAAAGAGAAGAAAACAAAAAGAAGAAGGTTAGAAGATTCGCACCTTGAGCAAGATCTCCAAATATTGCTCTATTGAAGCTCTCTGATTCAGCCGTGAAGCTCTAAAGAGAGAAGAAGAAGAAAAATAAAAAAAAACGAAAAAAAAACGCTTTTGTTTAATGAAACCATGACTTTGGTGGTTTCACGCTTAAAAAAATACTAAAAGCGGTGGCTTCAAGGTAGTAGCCTCGCTTTGACCAAGGCGAAGCGAGATGTCATGGCTTGACTTTAAGCAGTGACTTTGGATGGCTTTTACTACATGTCATAGTCCCCCAATAACTACATTTAGCCATTTGCCACAACATTTATCAAAATCGAACAAGTTCTCAGTGATCATAGTCTATCATTGATGGAAGACGATGTAGCAATAACAGTCTTCATGGTATTGAAAGTCAGGGGAAGCCTTCAGGTTGTACATTCATAGACATTTGATTTCCCCAGTAAGAATCAAACAAGAAAAAATAGTTTAGCGTCATTTGGGCCAAGCATACACAAATGGCTTATGGCTTGAGTATATCATGGTGTGCTGACATTTTCCAAGAAACACATGTTGATATTGTCGGGAACTTCAAATCAATCCCAAACTTCCACCATTTTTACTAGGCCTCGAGGTTTTCCCGTGGAGAGAATCTTCTCCTTAGCATCATAATATTTCCTCGAACGACGAAAGCTAAAAATGGATAAAAAGAAAGATATATAAAAAGAGATAAACTATGGATTCATAGAAAGTGAAGTCTGCAAACAAGAGATTTAGGATTGGATAATGGGTTGAATTATATATTTACCAAAGAGGATGTGATTCCATGCATCATATTAAGTAATGATGTATTGAGGTGGACGATTAAGGAGTATGACATGTGGATCACTTTAGTAACGACCAACCTCGAGTAGCCAAAACATGTGTCATTTTTTACACGATATGATATCCAAGACCAACAGTTAGAGAGAGGCGTGTGGTAAGGTAGTTGCGGGAAATTAAGTAAATAAGTTGATGTTTTATAACAAGACCTTGACATCCCACCTTGGCCCAAGTGACAAAACCGAGGAGGGCATGCACAAAATAATATGCACTAGTTTTCTCGTGGAGTTTTGCTAGCTGTCGAGGGTTTGGGCGAGGAAAACAGCGAGGGAAATGAGGTGGACGGGGTGGAAACCGTCCATCCTCCTCAAGATGTGCGCGTGAAAAGTCAACGCTCACATCTCGAAAAGGATGGACGGTTTCCACCCCGTCCACCTCATTTCCCTCGCTGTTTTCCTCGCCCAAACCTCGACATTTAGAATTTTCCTTTCTCGTGATGGCCACTCAAGTATAAGACGTGATCGGCATGTACGGTGTTTTCGCATAAGATGCCAAAGGGCACAACGACCTAGAAAGTTTACACACTACTCAATAACGGCTCAGTCAGTAGCAAGTTTACCCAATACTTGGAAAGTAATCGACAAAACTCAAACGATTAATCCCAATAAAATTATTATATATCTATATGTATGACCCCTTAATTAACTCAAGAAATATTATGAAATTTAATGTTTAAATCACTATTAAAATATAAATAAACATCATCATTGTTAAGTAAAATGATGTTAAACATCTCAAATAGTTAAATGTGATTGACTTACTACATGACGCAACTTAAGGGGAAAAAGGTGAGAAAGATATGAAAAAAAATACCCGAATAAATTGAACCCGATCACTTGGATGATAACAAGTTCTACTAAATTACTTGGCCAGTAATGCAAACCGAGTAATTGGGACTGATTCCCATTTTTTAATACACGCCCAAAAGGTTGTTATCGAGTACTCGACAAGTAATCGCTAATTACTAACTGATTAAACTACCCAAACCAAAATACATCAAGAGTAAACGACAGAAACGCATATCACCTAAAAAAGGGGAGATGATGCAGACCAAGTAATGTTGGTTAACCCAGGCACAATTTGTCTAAGGCAACGACTACTCCACATCATCAAAAGTGTTTTCTCACACCATTTAACTCTTCTACACCACCTATGTTATTTCTTACACCACCACTTTTTCCCACATCAGAAACAACATTTTTCTCCTCCACATTCAAATCGAAATGCAAGTCTCCCCTCCCCCATTCAAATCTTTCCTTTTTCCACATTCAAATCTCTTGCAAACACAAAACCAACCCTCGAATATCTCTCAAAATTGAAATCCCTCAAAATCAAAATTATTAAAAATCGAACCCCAAATCACAACCTCCCCAAAACGCCACATCTCAAATGCAAAACGCAAAATTGACTCCAAGCAAATCAGCATTTTTCTACCCCATTCAAAATGCAAAGCCAACGCATCTTCCCTATTGCATTCAAAATGCAAAACACAAATCAAAAATCACAAGCATTCGATTCTTCTTCCGCCTTCATTTGATTCGTTCGATTGCTTCACGAAATTAATGTTTTGTTAACATAACATTTGAAATTTCAGTTTCCTTGGAGGATTCTTATTTATTTAGTCACTACTCATTAGTTCACTAGAAAATGAATCAACGTGAGAATTTTGGAGAGAAAATGTACTATTCGCACGAAACAATGCGAGAATTTTCAAAAACCTCGCAATGAACAATGTGAGTCATAGAGGTCAATGCGAGGTTATTGCAAAATCTCACAAAGTTCTAGGCGAGGTTTTTTCAAAATCTCGCAATGCACATTGTGAATTGTAAGGGTCTAGGTGATTTTTTTTTTCAAAATCTCGCAGAGGTCCAGGCGAATGGGTGAAAACAGACTTTTTTCGAACAAATTTGCGCGACTTTAGTAAAATGCCCATAACTTGCTCATTTCAAAATATTTTCAAGTGATTCAGATTGTGTTTGTTAGATAACTCATAGTACTACAATTTTTTGTGTTTTGATGAGATTGAGAACGGGTCTCGATTAAGCATATAAGTTGGCCGAAAGTCAAGGACACTACCCCATTTTCATTGCGAGACATATTTGCGCGATTTTAGTAAATGACCATAACTTGCTCATTGCAAAACATTTTCAAGTGATTCAAGTTGTGTTTATTAGGTAACTCAGATTAATACAATGTTTGTGTTTTGATGAGCTTGAGAATCGGTCTCGATCAAGCATATAAGTTAGCCGAAAGTCAAGGACACTATCCCGTTTTCACTGCGAGACAAATTTGCGCGACTTTAGTAAAATGACCATAACTTGTTCATTTCAAAACATTTTCAAGTGATTGAAATTGTGTATATTAGGTAACTCAAAGTAATACAATTTTTATGTTTTGATGAAGTTGAGAATCGGTCTTAATCGAGCATATAAGTTGACCGAAAGTCAGTTACACTATCACGTTTTCATTGCGCGACAGATTCGTACAACTTTAGTAAAATGACCATAACTTGCTCATTTTAAAATATTGTTTATTAGATAACTTAGAGTATTAAAATCTTCATGTTTTGATGAGATTGAGAATCGGTCTCAATTGAGGGTTTAAATTGGTCGAAAATTACCCTGTTTTTATGTTATTATTTTTTTTAAAAACAGTTTTTTGGGTGGTGTGGGTTAATAGAAAAAAACAAAAGAAAAAGACATGGTGGTGTGAGACAGCGCTTTTGGTGGTGTGGAGTAGTCGTTGCCTTTGTATATAGTCAAACAACGAAGCTTGGACCAATGGGAGCACATGAAAGTGGCTGACAATGTAGAGAGCCCAACCAAGTGAGACATGGAGCCTGCAGGTGGTCGGTTAGAGCGGCCAAAAGAAGGTAACCAAACAATAGAGTGAAATTGTTGTTTTTTAGTGTTAGATACTAAGGGTGTGTTTGGTTGGATGAAATCCTATGTCATTGAAATCTATTATGGGACACTATATTTTAGGCTAAATTGATGTATTACTATATATCCTTCATTTAATTTTGTGATCAATGGTGAGAATGGAAGTTCCATGAACATGAGAATTTCACTCCTTGGTCCCTAAGGCATATGATTCTCATGTTCACAAAATTTTCATTTACACCATTAATCACAAAATCAAATGGTGGATGTGGAGTGATACCTCAAATTAGTATAAAATATGGATGTACCCTCATAGATTTTCATGACATAGGAGTCTATGCAACCAAACACGCCCTTAAACGTTGTGACATGCACCTCTAGAGTACCTATTAGTATAAGTAGAAGTCGTTAGCACCAAAGATATGATTTCACCCTTTTGAGCTTAAACTTGTGTAATGACTCGAGCATGAGAGGTTCTTCACAATAACTCAAAAGCGAGATGACTTCACCCTTGAAAGCTCGAATACTTGAGAGATATTTCAAGCTTTCCTTTTGGCTTAAGCTTGTTTATTGACGTGAGCATGAGAGGCTCTGAGAGTTGTCGCAAATGTTTGAAGGGATCACTAGACGATGGTTGAATCAAGAGTGTGTTATGATGTGATCTTGTGAATTTAAAACCAATCAATATTGAAAAAGCATTAAAATGCACAAATGTCTAAGATATCTTCTTATGTTATTATTTATTATAAAATATAATTATTGAATTTGCATGGCAATTGGGTTGTAGTTGAATTCATTACGATTGCAATATCTTACGCAACAAAAAAAATTAAAGAAGGCTCTTGCTTACAAATAGCTTCCATCTGTTCTTCATTTACACAACTTGGTTCCATACTTTTTAGAATTCCTGGTACTGGATTGTAACTGTTGTTGAGATCCTAGCCTTCGAAACCGTCCATATTGGCCAATAAATATTTTGCCCTCAAATCTTAAAGGGTATAGGAAGGAGTATCCACAACATTTCTTATAGTTATATTTATAAGTTACTTATTCTTTAGTTTTCTACAATCATTCATGAAAAAGAAATAAAGAATGTGATTTCTTTTTGGGTCGTTCTCACTTCTTAAAACACATTTTATAGTTGCAAAATACTTTTAAAAAAAAGGTACCATAGTAAACGCATGAAGTGAAAGTAGGTGCCTCAAACATGTGAAATATATTATAAGCCTATTCTCATAGAGAAATTGTTGATATTCATTACAGTTGAGCTGAGTACAAATATTGAAGTCATGAAACAATTATAGCGTTTTAAGAGGTCTTATTATGAATTAGAGGCAACACCTGCCCATCGCCCATGTTTGATGAGTGGTAACACCCTACTCAACCATTGTCTTCCTCCATTTCCCCTCCTTCATTTGCACTGCAAGCCTAGGAAACCCAGGGACACACGGTTGACTACCCAAACCATTCTCTCGCGCCACGCAACGTTGTTACAACAACGCATTGGCAAAAACAAACAAATAAATAAAATAACGAGTTTAGGAATAAAATACAGGGTCGCGTTTTGGTGAACTGGATCAAGATGTAGATAATATTATTTCTACCTTCTAGCTTGCGATAACAATGAAGAGTGAAGACCCACAAGAAATGTAGCGCCACATTTTGGGAAAATGACTTTCAGGTCCCATGTGTTTTGAGAAAAACAACACTAGGCGCATGATATTCACATAATTATTACATAATATATCCTTTAATTTATACATGTTAGTGTTTCGATTATTATATTTTATAGTAATTATTTCGTTTTCATGTCTTTGTAGGAATTTTAGCTTGAACGATGAAATCGTATTAAGGCGACAATTTAAGGAATGACAATTGGTCGATTCTAGTGGTGGTACAAAGCAGATGATAACAAATCTAAACCCAAAACCTACCCATAACCCCAAATCTAATCCTAACCCTAAAAAATATTCTCTCATTTATACCTTGATTAATCTTCCATTTATCTCATTCCTATTCACTTTGATCTTTCTCTATAAATATAAGATAATAGGGTGAGAAAAGGGGAGGAAGAGAAGGAAAAGAAGAATTAGACAAAAATCAAAACCTCTTCCTCTCAAAGTGATTCTCATCACCATCACTACTCATCCATCTCTCACTCACTCAGCAATCACCTCCATCCGCCATCAGCCACCCGAGCGCCACCACCGAGCTCCTCCACAGTCACCGCTACCACCACGAAACAGGGCGTGACAACCCTGTTTCACATCAGAGGCACCTCCATCACCGTCCCTGTCCCTCTTCCTGTCCATCATCCATCAACCTCCATCCGCCATCAACCACCATCACCCTGTTTCGCGACAGAACACATCCGCGAGCAACCACAACCACTGCGAAACAGAGTCGCCATCACCGCGACTCTGTTCCGCCTCGCCACAGAGCTAGCACCTCGCAGCCGCCTTCACCGCTCTTAGTCTCGACCTCCTTCCTGCCTCCCTATCTCACGACCACCGTCGCAACCAGACCGAGCACCACCACCACCACCTCGCGAGCAAAAGCAGAGACAGGGAGTGCCTCCCTATTTTATTTCTCTATCGATTCCTTATCTCTCTGTTTCCTCACCCTCTATCTGTTTTCTTGCAGGTACCGAGGCTAGGTTGGAGGACGAGAAGCTCGCGAGGAGCAGAAAATCAGCACCGTAAGTGGCGCTGCTCGCTGGAGACGAAGGCGGATAGCTCTGTGTGTTTGGCGGGAGACTGAGTCAAATTTCCTTTCGACTATTGGCACCCTGATTTATGTTCTGCACCACCACAGAGCGTTTTGGGAACATTTTCTCGAGATTTGTGTTCGGACTACCTGCTGATCTGTTGAGTACCACCACATCGAGTTTGCGACAAACCAAAGGGGTTGCATAATTCATTTTGATTTATTTTACTGAATTGTTAATTGTTAACTACAATTTATTTCTAAATTTCTGATAAATTGCTTTCACCTTTCATGTTCGAGAAATTAAACTTGATATGTTTGGTAGTTAGATTACCCCTTATCAATATTCAAAGCATGTGCTATAAATGTTAAGCTTAAACTTTGATTAAGTGTGCTCTAAAAAGACACTTAATACTTGGTAAGAGCATATTTGTTTGAAATAATTTGTTAATATTTGATAGAAACATGATAATTGAATTGGATTTTAACGATTACATATTCGATGTAAGCAAGGGATTTTCAACCCTAAAACTTCTCGTTTAAATTTTCAGTAATTTAGATTTAAATATTTTTGCTAACTCATTGGTGAGTCCAAGCCCACAAAATCTTTCTTTTATTTTATTTTTTCTCCTTTTTTTAATTATTTTTAGTTTAATTTTAAAAACACTATAACCCATTTTCCTCCAAATTAGTTTAATTAAATTATTAAATTCAATTGCATCCACTTTCCTGGGGGATCGTCCCGTACTTGTCGTTGTCTACCAGTTAGGCACCGTGCACTTGCGGTTATTACAAGTGGGTTAAATTAACCTATTAATTTGGGTTAGTTAAGCTCGCATCAGCGCATGTAACTCATTTTACCAAAAAATGGCTCTACAATTGTTGCGTTTTTCATTTAAAGTTTATTTATTGTATAAACTGATGAGACATCAAATAAGACTGATATTGCAGCCGTACACATAGCTGGAATCATCCATCACGAGGATCAGGTATCCCAAAACCATGCCAATTCATAAAGCCAAAAAAGGGCAAATTCTGGTCATAAAAGCCCAAATATAGCCCATCATAATAAACCTTAGTTAAAAACCTAAATTCAGGCTCGATAAAGTTCTATCTTAAAGAGGAGGAACATTACAAAGAAAAGAGTCGTGGAAGAGTTGCGCCTCTGAGGACATATCTTCATAAGAAGGGACCGTTACGGAATAACTTCTCATCTCGTTGCACCGCACATGCTTAAGTCACGTAGGGAATTAACAAAGACCATTCTATAAGGTAAATGAAACATTCGACAAGGTATGCAACTTTAACTAAGTTCTGTCCAGATTTTATCTTCATCTCCAACTGAGTTACCACTTAAGCATCGAAGTGCCTTCGGCCACAAAAAAGGTGGTCTTTGGCAATCTAACATTTGTTTTACAGATTATACTTATAGGAGAAATGATTTTGGAAGCATCAGTTTGGAGCTGTCCGTGGGAAAACGACAAGTTTTCCTTTCAAGAAGTGAATATATAGTAGCAAATTTCCTCAATTCTAATCCGACGATTAAAGAAACCTCAGAATAGATGGAATACTTTACAGACCCTCAACCGACAACAATCAAAGCAATCTTCCCACCGACAAAGCTGTGCTGCCGGTAGTGCACACTTAAAACCCAATGACAAACGCCGGACCGATCATGCCCGACAACGAGGGCCAAACGCGCAATAGCCCAAACATCACAGACATCTGGCGATTGCTGCCATGGACCCTCGTGTAGACCTAATCATGACTCAGATAGATCGTATGACTAAAATGGTAGAAAAATTCACCCCGTCCAAGCGCCGCCCCAACAAAAACTCAGGCAACGAAGTTCCTTACAGAATTTCAACAGGTAAATCTCGAAAGCAGCGAACCACTCAAGATGGAACCATCCAAAGCGATGAATCCCCTACTAAAATTCCATCCATGATCGAAGTCACAAATCCTAATGTACTGTATGAACTAGCCAAACCACCATTTTTCGACGCACTCATGGTGACTTCTATGCCAAAGAAGTTCATTCGACCAAAGATGGAAGAATATGATAGCACTACTGATCCGACAAACCATCTGCGACATTTTCACTATATGACGTCGATGAAAGAGAGCACCGAATCTATCTTATGCAGAATGTTCCCAAACAGTCTCACTTCCAAAGGGATGAATTGGTTCAACAACCTACCACCAAGGTCAACAAACTCATTCTAGGCGCTAGCTACCGCCTTCATTATGAGGTTCATCGACAGTCAACGGAATAAGGAAAGGACCACACTACTTGCTTCATATCAAACAAAAGCCTGAGGAGACAATGAAGGAATATGTCACTCGTTCTATTAACAGAGTTGACAATGATCGACGATGTAGCGATGACACAGCCATCGCTACTTTCACCGCCGGATGAAAGATGATCATTTTTATGCTCCGAACTTAAACTCCCAAAAAAGCAGACACTTCTATTGAAGACCGCTCAAAAGCACATCACTCTCAAGGAGATGGATAGCCACCAGGAAGAAAAAAAAGATCTGAGAGAAAAACCCCACTCGATGATGTGCGAAAGAAGAGACGATAGACCCCGGGAGGAAGACATTAAGTCAAAGAGGCACCAAATCAATGGTAGGCCCAAATTCAACGAGCAAGAGTTCGGAAAGCTTTAATCGACAAGGCTCAGACATGAGCGCCGCACGGGGTAACAAGCTGGTGAGAAAAACATACAAACCATACGACGACCTTGAGACAAGTTGAGCGAACATAACTGAAATCATGGTGAAATGGGAAGATGTCAACTAGCCGTTCAAGATGAAGGAGACCCAAAGAGGCGAAACAAGAGCAAATATTGTTACGTTCTTTACACAAGGATCACAGGCACGACACTGAATACTGCTACAACCTAAAAGATGAAATCGAGCACTGAGTTCAAAAGAAGATGACTCGACGAATACATCGAGCTGCCTGATAAAAACCAATGGGAAAGAGAATGCAAACACCACTACGAGAACACTAAAGAACAACCCATATAACTGATATCACGCTCTACACTGCACAGCTGGAGGAAGCAAACAATAAAGTCAACTAAAGATACAACCAATAACATCGCCCACTCAAGCTGAATCTATATTGAATAGGAGTGCCAACATCATCAATCGAAACCAGATAAATCAATACAAAAACTCACAATGAGAAGACGCAGGAAATTTTGCACTTCAAATAGGGACCAACCAACTGACATAGCCCGATGAACTTACTGAAAAATACAAGCTTGACCGACATTAACCATGACAAGGCCAACAATGCTTCCTACATTACTGATAAAGAAGTTGACGCAAATAAATTTTATGAATCAACGAATGAAGCCTTGGCAGCAGGTACTGATGTGAGCATGACTGGACAATTTGGGGCTACATTATATTTTGCTCGTCCAAACCAACCTATCAATGGCACACACCCAATGATTCGATCAAGAAGCACTCTGAGTTTATTAGCTACCTCATGGCAACAATATACGAACAACAAACTACATAGAATCATGGTGGAAGAAGTTACAACAAGTTAAAACCACTCAAGGAAGAACAAATCAAGCAGCTATCAGAAAGATACAATGCAAACCCTACAACATAGCGTAATTTTATGAGAAATGAATGACTACTACTACTATAGATTGTTAAGCGTCCGAAATGGGGTTATCAATAAAACTCTGAGTTCAAAACTCTCCATCTTATGTCCAAAATTGAGGCATTAAATCTAGAAAATGAGAAGCAATTGGCATATCAAGCCTTAAACAAAGGGTTAGGACGTATAAGTCAGACACAAAACTTCTGGTCTGATCAACCACGAAGGAAAAGTTGGGACGAACAAGTTAACTTACTCGAATAAACTTCGGGTCGACCAATGCGTCAGACCAACGAAGTAAAAGTTGGGATAAATAAGTCAACTTACTCAAATAAACTTCAGGTAGACCAAGATGTCAGACCAACAAAGTAAAAGTAGAGACGGATAAGTCAACTTACTCAAATAAACTTCGGATTGATCAATACGTCAGACCAATGGGTGCAATCCGAGCAGTACCAAGGGTAGAACAAAAAAGTCGTTTCTTCTTCGGAACACGACCATGACTTATTAAAAATTGCTTCGATGGGCTAGTAGGCCTCGAAAGGTTCCTCTTCTTGAAAGTCGAACCAAAAACACCAATGTTAATAGGAGCATTGAGATCTGTAATATTCTTTTTGAGCTCACTTCCTCATCAATGCTAGTATCACTAACACCAACAAGAGAAATGCGGGTAGCAATCTCCTTAGCTCCAGATTCAATATGTAAAACCTGTTCCTTCTCGTTCATAGTGTATAAGACACTACGCTCCACGATGTCCTCAGAGAGAAATGACTCCATGAGAACCACAGGAAGCCTCAAGAAACAATCGATGATCATCTGCTCTTCCACAATTAATTTCAAATGCTTTCGTTTGTCAGGGACTCGGAACGACTGCACAATCTGATGACCTCGCAATTTAAAGTAGCTAGAGCTGATAGAAGCATAAACTAGAATCTCGACTAGTCTCTGATGTCATCATTGAGCTTCCCAAAAAAGACAGGAGAGCGGATGAAGCAAATGTCCTTGGTCGCCAGCAAACCAACCATGGAATGCAAAACCCTAACTGCCAAGGGAATGCCAAATAGAATGACTCTCACATTAGTAGAAACCATAACCCTCCAACCATTAGGACTCATTTGAGCATGATGAATGCCCAAAAATTTAGATATTCCCAAAACAACTCTAGAACTTGGAATCGAAGGTCGGACAGGAAATGCCTGGATAAAATGCAATATACCCAGACATTGAACGACAAAGACTATCGTTTTGCCTAGGCAGAACGATCTTGAGATCGGATGGCGAATCATAATCAAAACGAACATTGTCCAACATCGCCAGAGAATCCTTTTTGGGTGAGAGGTAAGCTTCACAAGAAGCAAGCGCCTTACTATCTAGTATGTTGCCGATAGACATTGTAAAGGGATAAAGGAGCAAGGAAAAAGAAAAAAAAAGTAGAATAAGCCTAATTTCAAAGATAACGTAAAGAGAGAAACAAATAAATCACGCCTTCTTTTATATAGTTGGGCAAGGAAGAGACTGCTCATAGGATGACGTGCGAGATATGATGACGACATGAAATTCCAAAATACACGCAAAAAACAACAGACGAACAAAAGAT
>QNQO01004040.1:0-36499 GCA_003290165.1 Berberis thunbergii | reverse complement strand
GGCACTATCAGACAGCCTACCAATGGGACGATAAGATTCCAGAACCTCAGGTGGATCCTCACAGGAACCTTTTATCGAAACGGTCCTAGGCGGGTCGGCACCAGTAGAAGCCGTCATCACAGCTAGCATCAACTGCTTGCTCAGAGCTTCCGCCTATGCAGTACTAAGATTTGATATATCTTCAACCCCTACCAATCAAAGGTGGTCCTTCTCCCAGCCGGATACATTAGCATCCGCCCTGACGGGTCGATCAGGCTCACGCTCTTCACTCACTGGAGCGGATCAATTTGAAGACAACTCAATTCTAACGCGAGACTTCTTCGATCTCATAAAGGAGGCAAGCATCTCAGACGTCTCTTTCGCATCAGACAAGACATAAGCCTTTGCTCCGGCGGCTTTCCTTTTCTTAGAGGGGGCCCCACCTTCAGACTTAACTGACGTCGATCAGTAAATAGTGGGGCCTCATGCCAGTTGTCCCATAGCCTACTGTGAATAAAGTTAATGGCACATATGACGTCCACCACATTCTTCGTTGGCAAGTTGTGGAATGTCTCCACAGTGTTTCGCTGCTCTAGGGTTAGTGGAGTAGTGGAAAACCGTTTTGCGAAGAAACACAAGCAATTATTAGCATACAACCATGCGTGACGGAATAAAAAAAAAACTATACTTACGAAGTGAATTGAACTCTCATTCAAGCGAACGACCCTTGAAATGGAAGTACTTTGAATTCGCAGCAACCAAGAAGCAATATTTCTGCCAAGACTTAAAGTCATCAGGCAAATTCTAAAAGCAAGCCGACAACTTCATTTTCCAGACAGCGTGATTGTTCAACCGATGAGAAGTCATCACTGGATCACCCACGGAGTCACGCGAACGCCAACTTCCTTCGCCCTAATCAAAATGAGAAGAACGATCATGAGCCCATTATGCACCAATTGGTCTGAAGGAATTCCAAGGAAGTCCAAGAAGGCCCAAATCACATCCAGAATAGGAAAATGGATTCCAAGTTGGAGCATCTCGCAATGCAAGCAGATGAACCCCACTAAAGGCAACATTGGCATTTGATCATCTTTCATAACATATGATGGCAGGTCCTCAGGAACCCCAAACTTCATACGGATTTCAGCAAGGCCCTATTCAGAAAACAACCTATCTTTGAAAACTCAAGGCCTTGGCCAAAGTTGTGTCATCAAGAAGGTTTTGTGAGCATGAAGAAAGATGAACAATTTTTTTAATCAGAAGATGAACATAGCAATGTCTCTTAAAGCATGAAAATAGAAAGTTAGTCTCTGCACAAATGATACATAAATAGGGATTGGGTTCATGTCTTCTTCTCCACTGAATCGACCACATATTCAATTCATGAAGCGCGGGCTCAACAAACAATTCAGACTCAATCATCAATGAGCGACTAATCTTTTCAAGAAATGACTTAGCGAGCATGTGATGGGCCACTAACTCGGGGGAGTAGTTGATGATACACACAAAATGTCCAACTCTGTGTCGTACATGTGTCATGATAATCTCGAGGAAAGATAGGCCCTAGCGTTAGCTCAACACTGATCTATGTGGTTCTAAGCCCGCCCAATGCAGGCCACCAAACAGGCTCGAATTCTTACAACCTGCTAGACCCATGTGTCTCACAACTATCTCATATTAGTAAGCCTTGTTATGGAAAATATCTCGAATATCAGCTTTGGACGAGAAACTATATCGACTCTTTGCTTTTAACTAAGAAGCATATTCCAGAGTAATGTATCACATATGAAGACTTCTACCTATAGACTACTCTCAGAACGGAAACTATCTCCCACGTATTTAGGAGCACATGCTAATAAAGAAACTTCCTCCACAACATGACTCATAATTAGAAAAGGATCTCCATGCAGGTTTTTTTTTCCCTAAACTATGCTATCGATAGGGCCTGAGTTGGACCAAGTTCCTATACTCAGTGGCGGACCCATGATTTTATTTAGGGGGAGAAATGACAAATAATTATTAGTTGATAATTTTAGTTATCAATGCGGAGCGAAATTTTTTTTTCCTACACGAGCCTAGTAACTAATAAAACAAAATTCAACTATCAAAAGTACATGCAAATGCCAAATTGGATCCAGTGTAATTCATTCTTTTAGCCAAAATAAAGTCACGATATTGATAATTTTATCAAGGGCAAATAGTGTAATAAATAAAATATATAACTAAAATATAAAAATATTAGGATAAGTATCTAGTTGAAGCTTAAAAATTTTGAAATTTGCAAACATAATAAGAGCCTAATACAATTTTCATAAAAAAATGGTTTATGTGAGCCTCAAATTTTGTTATGAGTGTGACTATGGTATTTATTTTCATTGAGTTATATAGTTATTAATTTAGATATTAATTTCAAATGTTTGTTTGGAGGTTTTATACTACTTGTGAGTGAACATTTCATTTTTTTAATGTTTGCAATTACATATAAAATTGCATTAAAACAAAAAATGTAGGGGCATGTTACAATGGCAGAAATAATAATTGTCAATAACCCATAAACAAATCATACGCTCCAAGAGGACCCGAAAATATTTTTTTTATTATACTAAATAATTTTTTATGTTTGCAATTATTATAAATTGCAGTTAAAAAAATTAGGTGAGTAAATAGTATCGAACTCGGGTCGTTTACTAAAAATGTTAAAACTTCCACCCACTACAACAATAAAAACATATAAAATAGTTGAATGAAGAATAATCATATTGTATTATACATTATATAATTGATTTTTTTGTAATGCTAAATATTTATTAAAATATTTTGAAGTGCCCCCTTCACCCCCGTAGTAGATTCACCCTTACTTGTACTATAAATAAGACATGAGGTTGGTAAGCTAAGTTACGCCACAAATTTCATGTTTACAACATTACACCTTCCTCATATCCATATGTCTGACTTTAGCCTCGGAGTGCCATCAGCCACTAAAATAGTGGTCTGTGGCTCATGTGCGTTCTTTGTGCATGTTAGTAGGTTCGCAGGCCAAGGTCAAAGCAGGGAGTGAAAAATGATTGCATCCACTGCAATAGCAGAATTCCAAAATAGAAGTTAAAATGTGTAAATTGGTTTGAATTAGGAAGACTTATTATTGCAAAAGGAAAACTATTCAAAAAACAAAACCTAGATAAACAATCTATAAAGGGAACATTACCTTCTCTCGAGATATCACACCTCTCACAATCTCACAACCATTTGCAATTCAACTCTTTATAGTTGTCAGCATCCATCTCCGTCGCTCGCACCAGAAGAACACAAACTCCAACCCATCCCTCCATCAATGTCACCTTCATCACCTCCCCTTTCACGCACAAATAGTCAACCAACAGTTTCCTTCTTCACCTCAATCATATAGGAGCAACACCATCTTCGATCACCAAATTGACCAACAACCATCGTCCTCTCCATCACACCACCATCGAGCATCATCACACAGTCAACCACAAATAATCAATCTTGTTGACCATCCCTTCCGCAATCCAGTCATCATCTCTTTCTCTTTCGTCACAAACGACCTCTCGCTAGACCTATCTCTCGCCATCCACCTCTCTTACAGTCACAGCTTCCATCACCATTCCTTTTTTGCCAGAGAGGAAGAAGAAAATAGGAGGAATAATATCCTCTTTCTCACGCGCTAATCACACCCTCATCAATCCACTCATTACACCACATATCAGATCACGCAGGCGACAACGTTTTTCATCTCTAAACCCTTTCTTATTTTAGTTTGATATTTGATGATGGAATATTGTTTGAACATAATTAATACGTCTAGCTAATACCCTTTTAGCTCGGGTGGATTCGAAGCCCCAAACATGTGTTTTGTGAATTAATTGAATTCAATATTTCTTTGCTGAGTAGTGATTGTGTTTTGCTTAACTGCTTAATAAAGAAATTTTCTTTGTATGTTTGTTAAGGTGGCCAACTTAGTAAGCATGCAAGGATTTGATGCTAGAGTATAGGAGAGTTTCAAACTAATTGTTATATTCATACACTCACAAGTAGTAAAAGCAAAGGAATGTTGGTAAGGCTAAGTAAAACCTAGGTTCAGAGCAAAATGTTGATTATACTTGTAATTACCTAGTCAATGTTCATATTTTTCATAAAACTTAATGATCTTGGATTGTTTATATAACTTGCAATTCCGATTAGATAGCATGAAAAGAATAGTTTGAAAGATTCACTTAGTTTAATTCAACGAATTTGGGAAAATAATAAGGCTAATGCAGTGCGGTCACGGATAATCTGAGCATTGTCCTTCACGAATTAGTAAGGAATTTTTGGAATTTAGTTTATGAGTAATGTTTGGTGTGTGGAGATAAAACCCTTAGCTAATTTCTCATTATCTATTTTCCTTACATTTTTTACTAGAGTACGATCTGGAGCCTGAGAAAACAATTAGGAGTCGTAGGAGGGAGACTGAAAAATCACAAACATCTAGCTCTGAATCAGAATCAGAAGAGATCAACATAGCAGGCAATCGGTTTATTAAAGAACTTTCGGCATCCACCTTGAACAATGTCGAACCCCTGTGCATTTAGTATCCAATAGCAACGCAGGGCAAGACAGAGTCATTCAAGCTAAAATCCAACCAACTTCACCATATATTTGAAGTACCATGGACTTTCTATGGAGGATATGCATAAGCATTTAAAGGAATTTAAGGTCGTATGCTCCAGTATGACACCAATCATTGTGGATGAAAACATCCTGAAGGTGAGATCATTTCCCTTTTCTTCGGTTGACAGGGCTAAGGATTGGTTCTATGAACTACCTTTGAAACGGTATACTCTTGGGATAGCATGTAAAAGACATCTCTAGAGAATTTCTTCCCAACTCAAAATTCATCTTGTTGATGAAGAAAATCTAGCAGTATTTAGTAGGGTCCAGGAAAATCATATCCAACATATTATGAGTGTTTTAAAATTCTCATAGCATCATGTCCGCAACACCAGTTAAATGAGGAATACATGATTCAATACTTTTATGAAGGGTTGCTTCCTCTTGAATGATAAATGTTAGATGCTGCGGTAGGAGGATTTTTAGATGATAAAACTCCAGCAGCATCAAAGACTTTGATTGCAAACTGAGCCATGGATACCAAAAGTATGAAGGAATTGAATAACCTTCACGCCAAGTCCACGAGGCAAGTACTAATTCTAGTTTGGCAGCTCAAATGGCTAACCTTACTTCACTTGTGTCTTAGACTCTGGGGAAGTCGAACGTGCTATGAGTGGCATAAGTTTGAGGCATGTGCACTATGCTAGGACATTCATCTAATCAATGCCATCAATTGATTGAGAATGGCGGTTAGGAAAATGTTAATGCAGTAGGTTTCCAAGTACAAATCACCCTAGGAATAACCATTTTATTACCACTTATAATGAAGGTTAGAGAAATCATCCTAGCTTTGGATGGGAAAATTTAGAACAGCCTCAGCAACAAACTTTGAATCGGTCACCCCCCTGATTTCTTTCAAGGGCAACCAAAACCACCTTAGAACAATTTAGGTACGTCCATTAATTATGTGAGATTTTGAAATTGTTAACTATTTCTCAGCAGAACCAAGCAAAGGATAAAGTAGATTTGAAGCTACAGATGGAACAATTAGCTAAGTTTATTGGACAAATTTGCGAGCAAGAAAAACTTCCTAGTTCTACCATTTCAAATCCGAAAGGTAGGTTTGAAACCGTAAAAATAATTCTACTGAGGAATGGTAGGTAAATTGATAGTGAGCCAATAGTTCCCAAATAGAGTCGAAATATGGAAGTTGAGTTACAAGAGGATGATCAAGCCACATCATCAACCAACCAAGGCCAACCAGGGCCAAATCCAAACAATCATTCCCCCACCATTGGGACACCAAAACCCCAAGGTAAGAAGGTGATTGTTGCAAATTCAGTTTATGTCAATCCTTCTCCACCTTTTTCTGCCTTTCTCGTGCAAGTTTGCTAAGTCTAAGAAAAATGAACATGAGAAAGAAATTTTGAAAACCTTCTAGAAAGTCCAAGTTAACATTCCACTTCTTGATGTTATTAAGCAAGTGCCCAAGTATGCAAAAATTTTAAGGAGCTTTGCACCACAAAGATAAGACTTCAAGACGAATAAGTGGTAAGGGTAGGTGAGAATGTTTCTATAGTTCCTCAAAGGAAATTGCCGCCTAAGTGTAAGGATCAAGTTTAACTGTCCCATGTGTAATCGGTAATACTAAAATCGAACATGCAATGTTAGACTTAGGTGCTTCAATTAATGTTATGTCGTATTCTGTTTATCGCTCTATGAATCTTACTGAGCTTAAAAATGATGGTGTTATTATTCAATTAGCTGACCATTCTAATGCATATCCACTGATGTTTGTTGAAAGATGTTTTGGTGCAGGTTAACCATTTAATCTTTTCAACAGATTTCTATGTGTTTGAAATGGAGGATAGGACATTTTCAGCACCTTTGCCTCTTCTTTTAGGGTGTCCCTTCATGAAAACGGCAAGGACAAATATTGATGTGCATACAGGAAATTGACCATGGAATTTGATGGTGGCTTCAACGAATTTTGAAAAATAATAAGGTTAATGCAGTGCGGTCACGGTTAATCTTGAGCACCGTCCTTCACGAGTTAGTAAGGGATTTTCGGTGTTTAGTTCCTGAGTATATGTTTGGTGTGTGGAGATAAAAACTCTTAGTTAATTTCTCATCATCTACTTCCCTTATGTTTTTATTAGCCTTAAAGTAATCTTCTTAGTAGTTTTCTTAGTTTAAAAAAAAAAAACCAAATTCTCCAACATTTTCTTATTTAGTTTATTAGTTATCTTTTAGTTACCCTTAGCTTTAGTGAGCGAACTCTTTAATCCCCGGTCTAAATTGTTTATTCTTAACGACGACTACAAAACATGGTATTAAGTTATGTGAAAGTAAAATAGTGCATCATGTAGCCACATAATTTGTGAATGATTGATTTATTTTGAATGAGGTGAAATTCTAAGTATATTTTCTATTAATATAAGACATGCAAATTTTATCTATTAGAGTTGCATGTTTTTTGAATTTTATTTCGACCACCTATTGTGTTTCGAAATTCATTTATCGATCTTACCTTCTAAATCTCATGACGAGATTCTATTAAAGGTGTATATAATGTAACGAACACATTTTTTGCTAATATAATAATAAACTTTATAGATTATTTTGTCACTACTTAAAATGGTTTATTTACGAAATTAAAGTTCTAAAATAAAAAAGGGGGCTTTGCTTATAATTTATTGAAAGCATGATATTTGTGAAGTACATAAAGTACTTAATTTTTTAGAGCGTACAATTAATGTGTTTTGTGAGCATGAGCTATTATGTAAATAAAACGATTTTTGTAAGTTGTTCAAATACTTGTTTAAAAAATGGGTGTTAATAACCACGTTAGGGTTTTTAGTTCTAACCTAGCTATGGTGCTTGCCGTCAGCAGAGGCAATGGGGAGGGAAGACAAAATGAGAATAAGAGAAACGAAAAAGGAAAAGTGGGTTTGGTGTTGGTCTCTATAATACCCGCCAAGTCACTTGCCAATATAATATTATTATCTTAGTAATTAATAATGTTTATTTATTGGTAATATTTACAAATATTTATAAATTTATAATATGAATTTGGGACCTAGGTTTAGGTTGGTGGTGGGTAAAAGAGGAGTGGTGGTTGTATTTAGTTAAAGCTAGTAAAACCCTAATTAAAAACTCATTTAAAAGAAACCTAGCCTCATTTTCTCTTTGGATACACACAGAAGAAAAAGGAAAAACCTATGTAGAAAAAAAAGGAGGCGATAGAGCTAGGATTTTTGCAAAAACGGCGAGTAAAACTCTATTGCTCTTCAATGTTTCTGATAGTGGCTCGTAATTGTTGAATCTCATGTTAAATGATTTGGACATTGATGTGATAAATATCAATGTTAATATGATTTGAACATTTGAACATTTGTTGAATTTCAAGTTAATATGATTTGGACATTTGTTGAATCTCATGTTAATATGACTTGGACATTTGATGTGATGAATTTTGCTTAGCAAGTGTTTTTTTTTTCAAATCTCAGTACTTGTTCAGAGAACTATGCAGAAAAAGCCAATCCTTATGAGTGAATAGGAAAAAGTGAAAACATGAAAAATATTTAAATATTATACCAATAAAATATTATGCAGAAAAAATAAAAGCAGTAAGTGTTCAGTAAACATACAAGTATGCATTGTGAGACACACTTTGTACCCTATTCACCATTTATTTGTGAACTCGATTGTTCACTCTGATGCATAAACATCTCAGTGTTTGTTTAGTCATTTAACTGGTCTATTGTAACTTTGCAAGTCTCAATACAACTGGATACTTGCTATTGTTTAACTAAAGCCCAAGTTAGCGCCACCCTCTTATTGCCGAGCCAGCCCAATTGGATCCTATGACATCTAACTTTTAGCTAATTAGTTTCTCTATAACTAAAATCACGATCATTGTCCTTGATAATTCCTTTTTTCCAAAATTCCTCTTTTTCAAAAGTATCCCTTTATTTATTTACTTATCTTAGCTTTAGTCAAAGTGAATGAAGGAGAGAACTATACTTCATGTTTGAAAGTTTATGGTTTGGTGTTGGTCTCCCTTTTCTTTTTGTTATGTTTTCTTTTCTTAGTGCCTAGGGCATGGTTTATCGTTCTCTCTATTTGTTGGTGATATAGAACGAGATTTGAAGAGAGTTCTCCTTTTGAGTCACAGTTTGTGTTTGCATCAACAAAGAAGCATCAATAGTAGCTGAGTGTGTCATTGTCGATAGTATCACCTCCACCACAAAGCAAAGCAAAAAGAAGCAGATGCAGGGCAATCTCTGGTCTTCTCATCTTCCTCACTTCCAGTCTTCCTTTAATGGCTACAACCCGTCATCATCTTTGTTCCATCTCTTCCTCCTTATCGTCTTCATCTCTTGAGAAGAAAAATCCTCATCTTTTCTCTTGGTCGCCTAAACACCTCATTAAACCCTCCCATTTTCAGTCATTTTCTATCAAAGTAGCTAATTCATCAATCTTACTTGCAAGGCCAACCCATTGTCAGATTTTGTATCTGATGCAAACCCAAATGATGGTTTTTATGATGAGAAACAAAGGGAAAATGCGGGTTTGTCGGCATTTATGGAGACCCAAAGGAATTTTGTCTTTGCTACCTTTCTCTTCATGCTCTTCAACTCAGAGGCCAGGAAGGAGCAGGTATGGTCACTGTTAATGATAATGTTCAGGGGTTGGCTTAGTTTCCCAAATTTTCAGTCAATCCAAGCTTGATAAGATTCCGGGTGAGTCTTCAATTGGGCATGCTAGGTATTGATTTGGTTCGAATGGGGTTGCCACAATAAGAATTGATTAATTAAAGAGCCCTTAGACTAAGGCTTGAAGATAATGGTTCAATCTTAACACAAGTTCTGATACAGAAGTTGTTCTTCATTTAATTGTGACTAAAGATTGTGATTTCACGAAATTTTCCTTTTTCTTTTTCTTCTGAAATTACGAAATTTTTTTTTTTACAAATTTGGAGGGTATTTTCAAAAAAAAAATTTATGAGTTTTTTTGAAATTTTTTTTGAGTTTTTTCGTAAATTTTGTAAAAAAATACAAAAGCAAGCAAATTAAAATTACATTTTTTAAGGATTTTTTTTTTTAAAATTTCGTTTTTTCTTAAATTTTGAGTTTTTTTTCTTCTAGTTATCATTTATTCTAATTTTATTAATTTTTGAAACCACCCCCCTAATTCTCCAATTATCACTTTTTATACTTATTTATTGATTTTTGAAACTATCGCTAGATTTTCTAATTATAGGTATTTTGGTTTCATTTAATGTGTTTTATACATTTATTTACTTGCATCTTATTTTTTCACATATTTAATGTACTCTCGAAATTCAGTATATATATTTCATGTATTCTCGAAATTCTTATGTTTTTTTTTTTACACAACGAAATATTTCTTAAAATCAGATATCGAAATTACCTCGAAAGACAAAATCTCAATAATTGATTGCAATTTCAAAGGTGAGACCTTTTTGTCTTCAAATTGTTGAAGCTTGTAAGTAGCTGGAAGGGGCTTATTCAAGGGAGATAATTTAATTCAAAGCTTTGGGGACTGTCATTGGTTGAATCATGACAGTTCGAGGTGAGTTTTCTTCATTCTCTTTTATTTTATTTTTTTGCTTAGATTAAATTATGGATTTAGGGTTAGATTTTAATATGTAAATAAAATCTGAAAATTCATTTTTAGATGAAACGGGGTTTAGGAAATCATGGTTCTTTGAAATGGATATTTGTTATTTTTATAGGCTTTGGTTTGCTAGATCGAATTGGTTTGCATTATGGCTTATACAGTGACTTCGTTGTACTCTTTTGTTCGATTTCACTTCTTTTGTTGTTTTTTTTGTGGTCTGGGGTTGTTTTGATTTTGGGTTTGCTCGTCTGTTTGGTGGAAATTGGAGGATTTTTGGTGGTTTTGTTTTTCCAATTAGTGTCAATTATTTATTTGGATTCATCATTGTTTTTCGAACTTCTTTTGATTCAATGTCATTGAAGTTAGCGATCATAGTGAATTTGAGTGATTTCTTCTTGCATTAGGAAAATCTCTTTGTTGTTTTTGTGTAAAATCATGAGTTCATCTTGAATGTTAGAATCAAATTAGCTTGTGAAGATCGCAATTAGTAGTTGTCGAACTATGCGAATTGGAGTGAAAATTTGATGATTTGTTTGCGCATTGTTGAATCTGAAATTTGTTTCAAAGGATGGAATATAATTCATGAGTAAAATTGTGTTGACTTTGTGGAATTTGCTCGGTGAATGCAATAAAGAGAGAGTTGCTAAAGATTTATTCAAGATGAGTTCATAGTAGTTGTTGATTATAAATGTTAGTTGATTAGCTGTTTGGATTCAACAAGTTTGTTGATTGAGTGTTGAATAAGACATTGATTCCATTGACATGTTTAGAGTAAGACAGAGATTTATATTTTATATTTTGAAACATAAGTTATCAGGTATAATCTAAGTTTCATAATCAATTTGGTTGTAGCATAAAATATCTCATGAATATGTTAAGCTAATGAAATGAGTGGTTCAGGGAAAATGTCTTATGAGCATACACACGGTGTTTGCAAGTAGATGCATTAGTATGTGATTATGTTTTGTGTAACTTTAGATATCTTAAATTATTATGTTTTGAGCAAATTCATTTTTGTTGTCTTGATTATTAATGGCTTGATATAGGTCATCTTGGGATTAGATGAAGCTGCATTGAATTGTAAATGTTTTAGGTTGAGGTATCATTACATCTATGTGAGTTTAGGATTTTGAGAAAGTGTAATTGTGGAAGAATTGTGTGATAGACAACTGGGGATACAGATAATCTTGAATTTATAAAATTTAACCATGTTTTAATTGTATCCCTTGAAGCTCCCACAACTCTTGTTGTTTATGATATCCCTCTCATATAGAAAAATAACATAACCTTTGGGTTGGGTCTTGCGGAGTAGGGCATTCATTTCTTAAAGGCAAACTAAATAATCTTCGGATTGGTTCTAGCAAAAAGGAAGTGGTATTAATACCTAAAAGAGGTGTAATTATTTATCTATGAAAAATGTTACGTATATTTTACTCGCATTTGATAGCCCAAGAATGGCTTTTGTGGTATTCATATAGTTAAGAATATAAATGGACATGCCTATATGTGATGTTCTCACTTAAGTATGGATGACGGAGAAGTTCTCCTTTATATGAGTGGGACATACAAACATGTATGTTCGGCACAGAGGTAGTGCGAGTATGGTATAGTCTAAGGTAATCAATTCTCTAAAAATGAATAATTTATGTAAGACAAATAAGGAATGATCATACTTGGCTTAATTGATGAAATTCTGATTAAGTGAGGTATTACATCTATTCATTTGTTTTCTAACCATTCAGTATAGGATGACAAGTCTACTAACATTTCTGCAGGCCAAACTTGTTCTACAAAGGAAGTTTATGTAAGATAAATAACTATTAAAGTATGATCAAAATTTAATAAGTAGACCTTAGGCTTGTTGAGGAATAGCATGTTTTATGTGGTTGTTTTCATTTGTATTTAATTTCATTTTCTCACATACTAAATTATTGATTTTGTGAATTAAGATTTACTCATACCAGCTTAATTATTGATTTAAGTGAGCTTTTGTTTCTTGGGTACATTCTTTGGGAATGTAACCAATTAGCCATTTTTTCAAGAGTAGTTGTTTCAATTGAGGTTTAGAGAGTTTTTGGCGGCATTGTTGGTGGTTTATTTTGTGGGGCGGTCATCTTTAAAGAGTTTCATGGTTAGAGTCTTTTTGTCTATTTCAACTTTTTAATGAATGTTTCAGTTGTTGAAATTTTGTTCTTTTGTTATTGAATTTCATGTCCTGAATTTGGAGGTAGCGGATAATCCTGCTTGGATATAAGGATTTCGTTTCTAAAAACTTGGGTGTGAAACTTTCTTCCAGTTAAGTACTAGAAGTTTAAGAGTGTCGCCTACTTTAATAAAGTAATAGAAGCTTGAGCCATTTCCCCCGAGGAATTAACTTGTGGTCGGGACCAGTCAAATCCCAGCTTAGGTAAAGCTCGTTATATCTATGTGTGGTATTGTCGTTTTCTCTCTCTTTACTTATTTATATATGCTTGCTTATTTTACTATCTTTCATATCTCATATTGTTTGCCTTGCTTATTTTACTATCTTTGATATCTCATATTGTTTGTTTTGAGTAGTATAAATTTTTACAAATCATAGGTTAACTTTGCAAAAATATTGCCTTAGGATCAAGTTTTAGATCCCACTACTTGTGAGATCACGAAGACGTAGAGTTGAATAATTTCATAGTATACTCATGTATTTGAACCTTTTTAGTGGTGTTTACGTCTAGGAGATTATTTTGAGCACGAAGTGTTAATATAGCCCTATTGTTTTTGCAGTCTTCCGCAATAGATTTTTCAAATATTTCAAAAGTAATTACTCACGCCCTCTAGTCTTGTTCATCATATTTTATAAAACTTTCATTAGTATTTGAGAGGATATACCTTTGCATTTTCACAAGCACTGATGATCAATTGAGACTTGATGTGGTGATCCCTAGAAAATCTCACATGTTTCACTAGTGGTCAAAAAAAAAAAATTGCACCTAATTTGTATATATGCTAAATGTTGGATCTTAATTGGATTTAAACCTAAAATTCGTAACCTCAAAGTTATTATTTTTTATTCTTTTTGCCAAAGCAGTCATGCGCAAGCTTGTGTCATTTTATTCGCATTTTGTCTTTATGTAAAACCTAAACCTCTAGTCAAGTCAAAGTGGTTTTTTAAAGTCAAGTTTAAAATTGGGCTCCGATTTTGATATGCTAAAAGTTGAACTCCAATTTCATACAAGGCTAAACCGAAAATGTATTTGTGAATTATGCCAAGATGTAAAATTTAGTATGGAAGTATAAATCATATATTGAGATATCGGGATTAGGTATATGCTTTGTAAGGAATTTTATCTAACTCATGATGACCATTGTCAATGGACAAGAAGATTGGAGTCAACTCATGAAACATGTCAAAGCTATAAGGACCAAGACAAATCAAAAATAACATATGGATGACCAAAATTCAAATTTGTACCAAAGGCTATTTAAGGACAAAAATGAGTAGAAACCAAAATTTCAAAGTTTGAATTTGGTTATCTTCCCATTTGAGAATGGATATTCTCTCTAAAGACATTCTCATGTGCCAAAAGGAGATGTTCATGTCAAGTACAAAGACGCGTGATAAAGGAGAAACTTTTGTTTTAAAAAAAAGTAGTTTGAGGCAGGTGAAGTCAACTTCACCCCTTGACAAGTCGTTTTCAATAAAGAGTTTTTTTGACAAAGCAATGAATCGTTCTAATTCTAGCCATTCTGAAAAACAGGTTGTGCAGACAGAGAATTCGACTCACTGTGTCCAGACCGATTTTACAAATAGGAACCGAGATTTATCTCTTTGGATCAACTCTCATTTTTCACTTGTTCAAATTTGTGAAGTCTTTCCACTTTGGCCTTCTCTTTGAGAGATCAAGTCACCCACTCAAAACTCATAATCCTTGTGAGAGATCCATGGTGCTTTACAAAAAAAATTGTTATCTCTTCATGAGCTATTTAATTATCTAAAAAGAAGTGATGAATATGAGTTGAAAAGTGTTTTGTATTAGTATATCCCTCATTTGGAGAGTTGTTTAGCCTTCAACCAATTCATCTCATCTTTGAGTGAGCTTTCGTCTTTCATTGAATAAGAGAGTGAATATAAAAGAGCTTTTAAGCCTATATATCAACAAATGAGTGTTGCTAGAAGAGAAAAAACCTTTGAGTGTTACCTTACCTAAACTCACCTTCACCTCATGTGGGTTCTTGAATACGTGGAGTAGATTCCTACGAGTAAGTGTCATCCCAGCGATCCCAAGCAGGTGGTAAGCATTGGTTGTGTTGCATTCCCATGATAGTGTGATCCTTGGCTATTCGATAAGTCTCGCAGGGTAGAACCTAAGACCAACTTGTATATTTGGGATCCCGAACACACGTCCATAACACTTCGTTGTCGTGCATCTCATTGGTGATTGCCATGTTGTTTGTAAGATTCATAGAGCAAAACATTTTGTTTGTATAGGCACGTTTCATATGAGCGCGACAATTAGACCTTGCGAGGTTGTGGAACGTTGGTTAAGAGTAGAGTTCTCATTTGATAAAATAATAAAGATTCAAGGCTTGCGAGCCTTTTCCACCGAGGAAGTAAGTGGTCGAAACCAATCGAACTTCGGCTTAGGCGAACCTCGTTATATTGGTGTTATTTGTTTGGTTTTCTTCCTTCTCCCTATGACCCTCTTTACTTTACCTTTCATGCTTAGTTAAATTGTCTTTAGTTTCTATAGATTGAACTACTTATATGCTCAACTTGCATGCTTAGGAATTCTTTAGGGGATTTTGCAAAACGGTTTTTTAAATAAGTATTCATTTTCAATTACACTTGTGAACATTGTGGTATTGACTTAACTTAAGTTATATGATAGCCTTGATAAGTTTATGTGAAGAACTTCAAAATCGAATATTTTTGCTTGTTTTTAAAAAAAATTCAATTTTCAAAAAGTGACTATTCACCCCCTTTTCGTTGATATTAGCCTAGTGCTAGTGCATTTTTGTGAGTAATATAGCATACCTCACACTTTCGTAAACTAGAATACTATTGAGAGTATAAAACACATTCTTACGTTCTTTCTAATCCACTTGGTCTTTGTAATTTCATCAACTTTCCAATATACATAATCAAACTATAAGTACATAAACTCAGTATTTTTCATATCAAATGACCCAATTTGTTTTTTATTCACTTCATGGAATCAACATGCACATAACTAGACTGTTTGTTACTGCATGATGTAGAAATTACTAACCTAAATTAATAGGTTAATATCTTAATTGTTATACCACAAATCCATTGTTTTTTAAAAAGTAGACAATGGCAAATACGGATCAATTCCACGAGTACTGAAGACACAACCGAAAACTAAATTTTATTTAGACAAATTTAAAATGGGGTTACTGTGATTGAAAATTTCAAAACTAATAAAATAAAATTAAACAACAAAAAATCGAATTATTAAAAGCAATTGGGAAGTGAACCAAGGCATTGAGTTCACCATAGGTTGTTCGAGAATTGTTTAAATCTAACTTATTGTTTTTATAAAGCAAAAATCACTAGGGATGAACAAACCATTGCTTGTATCGATGATGTGATCAATAATAACCTTAGGATTAATCTAATTTCAAAATTGATTTCAACAAAAGCCTAAACCCTAGAATTGAGTGTCTTGCAACGACACACATAATCACAGGTTTAACTTAATCAAGTAAAACATGCTTCAAATAATAACAAAGAGTACTCTAACTACCAACTAGTCTAGATATCAAATAAGATATAATCGATGAAAGTAATTAGTCAATATTCAAAAAATGATTGTATTTCACAATAAAGCATAAATAAAACAACAAATTAAATTAAACAAACTCTAGAAACTCATGGTTTCATCTTCGTCTTGGTGAGGTTTAAAACTCATGGTGTAGATGATCCCAACGGGAGCTTTGGTCAGCTCCATTTCCTCCAAACAAACTTGCTTCACCAAAGGATGTGGCTTGTGCAATGAACAGTTGTGGACTGTCGGTAAAGAGATGATCTGATGGTGGTTGTGGCTGCTCTATTGAGGTGACAAGAGAGACGATCAATTGAGAGAAGGGGAGCCTTTGGTGGCAAGATGGTGGTTGATGGCTATGAGAGGTGGTGAGGGAGCCTTTGGTGAAGAGATGGTGGCTGATGGCTATGAGAGGTGGTGATAATGTTTTGGTGGAGGCTTCGATGGAGCTGTGGCGCTGACAATGGTTGTTGGTTCGTTGTTGCGTTTGCAAAGGCGAGATAAGAAGAAAGGCAAAGATCGTGGTTGTTAGTTTTGGCTGCGAGATGGCTGCAAGGGAAAGGAAAAAAAGAGACAATTAGATGTGGTGGTGGTGGTGACATGATGGCGATGAGAGGTGGCTAGTAGTGGATGTGAGGTGGTTTGTTAGCTATGATTGAAGAGAGCAGAGAAATATGAAGGGGGTCATTGGTGGTGAGGAGAGAGAATAAATAGTTAGGTCATGACTTTGGGCCCGGGCTTTGGTTAAGAAGAAGATGAAGAAATGGGTTGGGTTTTAATTGGATTTCATCATTAATTTCACCGTCCGCGCCACTTCGCGAATGTTCAGTACTTGTTCTTCCAAATTTGCCGCACTAATACCATCATTATGCCCCAAATCCTACAAAAAACCGTGAAAGTGAAACAATGAGAATAAAATACAATACTTGAAACATTAACAAATATAAGTTCTATGGTAATTTATGTGTAAATTACAATATTAATGCATTTGAGCTTGATTTCTACAAATTAACAACAAAAATATTAGGTTAGAGTTTCAATTCGATTCAACATACACTCCTCGAGATATGTGTCAAAAGTAAACCCTGACCAACAATTAGAAATCAAATCAAGAACATGGATAATTAAAAATTAGTCGAAAGCTTGACTTACACTGCAATCATCAGCTCGACCAACTTGTGAATCTTAACTTTATTTTTTTTATACTAATACTCTGTGCATTCTGAAACATTTAGCTATCAGCTAATATTAGATGTCCAATAAGAAGTTCGTCTAATACCTATGAGATTTTCAATTGGAGCTATCTCACTCCATTTCAAATTGACGGGCTTACCTGAGTCTCTATCTAACATCGTACCCTTCCCAACATAAAAAATATTCCAGGCCTCGTCAAGGACTTTTTCAATCCTTACTTTCCTTTTTGCAAATTAACTTTCTTCAATTCTAACTCTTATCAAATACCTTCCAAATTAACAATCCATATCAATTGATGTAGTCGCTTTTCGCTCCCTACTTTGACTTATTCTCGCTGACCTGCACAAGTAACAAACATGAGCCACGAACCACCGTTGTGGTGGCCAATGACATTCTGATGCTAAAGTCAGACGAGGATATGAGGAAGGTATAATGTTGTAAACATTGAAATTAGTGTGTACCTTAGCTTACCAACCTCATGTCTTATTTATAGTGCAGGAGTCCTGGTTCTATCAGGCCATCGTAGGCATAGTTTGGGAAGAAAATCTTCATGGAGATCTTTCTTTAATTAGGAGTCGTGTTGTAGGAGGGAAGTTCGTTGTTAGCCTTGTGCTCCTAGATGCTGGGAGATATTTTCCAATCCAAAAGCAATCCGTAAAAAGAAGTTTCCTTGCATGAAATGTACTTTGGTATTTGCTTCCTAGTTAGAAGCAGAGAGCTGTTGTAATTGTCCGTCCGAAGCTGATCCTCAATTAATTTGCCTTTGTAGAACTCACGGGTATTGAGGATAGTTGTGAGACGTGTGGGCCTAGCATGCTGTAAGAGTTCAAGTCTGTCAGACGGGCTGAATTAGGCGGGCTTGGAATTGTTTGGGCCAGATCAGTGTTGGGCTGATATAGGGGCCCGTAATTCCTTAACACATGTATGGCTCAGGGATGTGACCGTTTTTTGGCACGATTTGGGATTGAGCTTATTCCGGTCCTAGTCCAATGAAACAGGATGGAAGGGTTCAACATCGAGAAATTTTTTTGGTAGAACTGGTTGGTCCCGAACCGGTTTGAATCGAGACATAACCATGCCATCCTGGTTCTCCACCCCTTCCCTTCCCTTCATCTTTCTTTTCACTTCAACGCATAAGGTTTTATGTCTTTCTCATTTTCTCCCTACTAATCAAATCAAATCCAATCAAATTTGAATTTCCTATGTGCCTCACGTTATATTCCCCCCCCCGCACACCCCTTTTTTTCTTCATTGATCTCTCTCTCTATGATTTGATTTGATTGAAATAGTTGCTTTAGGACACTTTGATATGCAGAAGTTGTTCAAGACATCAAACTTACCACCATCTTCATCAACATTATCTTCATCATCCCCCTTCCGCCATTTTATCCTCTACACCTTGCAAAGCAGTTGAAGGTCATAGTTTTAGGCAATGTAAAAATGTAAACTCTGTCACATTGATCAAGAACTTGGAACAGTCTGGCAAACATGGAAAACTAGAAACAACAACAAAACCCAATTGCATTGTGGATAAGAACAACAAAAACTTGAAGCAAAGTCTAATGAAAGGCCTTGAAGCTTTAAAAAACAAACATAAATTCCCTACATTTAAGGACAATGGGGATGATAAGGATGATTGTAATGAAGATGACGATGATGAAGAGAATGAGTTGCGATTTATTCGAGCTAAAGCTAACCAATTGGTCTTCTCACACAAGAAGTAAATTTAGCCAACATGTCTAAGAAACATCTTACTGTGGGTGTGGAGGGAACCACAATATTAGAGTGAACAATAATGGTGGTGATGTACAAATTGGAAAGAAGGTTGGGAAAATGGGGCTAGCGAAAATCCCAATCAGAAAATGGTATGAAGGTTCCAACAAGTGAAGATGAATAATATCAATGTTGGTGAAGACAAAAGGGGAAATGACATCAATACCATGATGGTTAGAATTGGGTTTGGTTTAGATAACATCAGTTGGGCTACAATAACTGGGATGGACAGCGACTGAATTTGTGGAACCGATTCGGGTTCAGCTTCAAGATGAAAAATGGTAGAAATCGATTAGTTCTGGTTTAAAACAAGTTGAAACCATACTGGTTTGTGTCAGACCGAGATTCTTGCCCAACCCTGCATTCATTTTTGGATTAAGGCTGAACAAAAAATTGAACAAACCAAGAAGACTGCTAGAACCATTCGAGTTGAACAATTTGGCTTGGTTTTATTTTCTTTCGATTCAGTTTGTTATGTAAAATTTTCAAAACAAATCGATTAGGCATTGGGTACCAAAAGCCGTCGTCATCAGTCGCGAACTGACTAAGCTGACCTAGTAAGTTCGACGATCATTGTCTGTTGGAAAACAAATGATCCCTTGACGAGTCGTCATCATCAGCGGACAAGCGCTGACTAGACTCCTACTTCCTCAGCCGCCGTGGTCCGCACATAGTGGACTAGGCATTGGGTACCAGAAGTCGTCTTCATCAGTCGCGAACTGACTAAGCTTACTTGGTAAGTTTGGCGATCATTGTCTGTGGAGAGCAATGATCCTTTAGCGAGTCATCGTCATTAGCGGACAAGCGTTGACTAGATTCTCATTTCCTCGGTCGTCGTGGTTCGCATGTAGCGGACTAGGCATTGTGCAACAGAAGGCGTCGTCATCAATCAAGAACTGACTAAGCTTATCTGATAAGTTCGATGATCATTGTTTGTTGGACAGCAATGATCATCTCTTGGCAAGTCGTCGTCATCAGCGGAAAAACACTAACTAGACTCCCACTTCCTCTACCATCGTGGTTCGCGCATAGCGGACTAGGCGTTGGGTTGATATTCGAATCTAGCCATAACTGGGCTTGTCGAGAATTGTAAGAGACAACAGTGGATGTTTTGGTAAAAGCAAATATTTTTTTTTATAATATTTTTTGAAAAGCTCTATATTCCATGGTCGTTTAAGCCCGTTGCTGCCTGCATCTACCGACCAGTATGTTTTCGGCCTGTTGACGTTGTGACTCCGTAAGGTCATTTCCAGTTTGGGTTTAGCTTTTTCCACACTGACTTCTTTGGTGTTCTGCTGGGTCTTCCTGAATACTCAATTTCCCACCTTAAACTCACGTGGTTTGACCTTCTTGTTGTAATATTGTGTCATTCACTGTTGGTAGACATCTATTTTGACGAAGGCTAGATCCCGTTTTTCGTTGAGGAGGTCTAGCCTTACGTGCAAGGCTTCGTCGTTACCATCTGGTCTGAACTCCTCTGTTCGGAAGATTGGCGCCTCGAGTTCTACTAGAACTATAGCTTTTAACCCGTATGTTAGGGTGAAATGTGTATCTTCGATAGAGACTCTTTTGGTTGTTTGATACGCCCAGAGTATTCCTGGTAGCTCTGGAACCCATTTTCCTTTGGTTGCGTCGAGCTTTCTTTTGATGGCCTCTAGGATTGTCCGGTTGGAAAGCCCCGCTTAGCCGTTGGCTTGGGGGTGCTCTGGTGGGGAGTAGTGGTGATCAATACTCAAACTTTTGCACAGTTTCTTGACCTTGCTACCCTCGAACTGGGTTTCGTTGTCGCTGACCAACACTCTGGGGATGCCAAATCTACAGACGATGGTGACCCATATGAATTTTTTGATCTAGGCCTGCCCGATTTTGGATAGGGGCTCGGCCTCGACCTACTTGGTGAAGTGGTCGATGGCTACAAGAAGGAACTTTTTATCGGCTGATGTCGGGAGTTGTCGGACGATGTCCATTCCACATTGCGTGAATGGCCACTGACTAGTCATCGGAGTTAGTGGCTGGGACGGCTTGTGTGTATATGGCGCGAACCTCTGACATTTGTCGCATTTGTGGATAGTATCTTTGGCGTCTCGCTGCATGGTCGGCCAATAGTACCCTAGAGTTAAGGCTTTATGGGTGAGGATTATCCAGCCCGGATGATTCCCGCATATATCGCTATGGATTCTTTTCAAGACCTGACTTGCTTTTAAAGGTGATAGACATCAGAGCAGTGGTCCCATCACTGATCTCCTGTATAACTTGTTGTTTAGGAGAGTGTATATTGTTGCTCTGTTTTTTAGTCTTCTTGCTTCGACTTTGTTGGTCGGTAAGGCTCTGGTTGCTATGTATTCCAGTATAAGAGTCATCCAATTTGGCTACTTTTCTGTAGCGCAGGCATTTCTATGTTCTTCGTCATCGAGGCTTGATTGCTCTTGGTATTCAATGAAGCTGCTAGAGATTTCATTGAAGGCTGAGGCTTCTCTAGCTAGCGCGTCAGGCCTTTTGTTGTCGTCTCTGGCATTGTATGAGTTCGCAATTTTTGAACCTGCCCATTATGCCAAGTACCTTGTCACAGTAGGCTATCATGCGGGCTCTTTGACCTAGTTGACTACCAGTCTTGAGTCGTTGTATGCCGTTAGGCCATCTATATCGATCCCTAATACTAGCTTTAGGTTGGACAGAAGGGCTTCATATTTGGCCTCGTTGTTTGAAGCAGATAAGCCGAATCTGATAGTTTTTTCGACGGTGAAGCCGCTGGGGAGCAAAGTGTGATCTCGATTCTACTTGCCTTCCCAATGGAGGACTCGTCGCAGCGCAAAATCCATGCTTGGACACTCGAATCCGAGGGCTCATGGTATGTTTTCGGTTCTTCTTTGCTGGTGAACTCTGCAATGAAATATGCCAATGCTTGGACTTTAATGGCGGTTCTTGGAGCATAGTTTATGTCAAATTATCCGAGCTCCACTGACCACTTCACCATCCTGCCCGATAGCTCGGGTTTATGTAATACCGAGCGAAGTGGATGCTTGGTCAAGACCATTATTGAGTGGACCTAAAAATAGCGCCTTAGTTTCCTAGAGGATACAACCAGTGTCATAGCCAACGTTTCCAAGTCTCGATAGTGTGCTTCCGCTTCTACAAAGGTTTTGCTGGTGTAATACATTAGTCTTCGAGTCCCCCAGACGTCTCGTACGAGGGTTGAACTGACTGCATCTTGGAAACAGAAAGATATAAGTAGAGTGTCTCCCATGTCTAGACTCCCCATGTATACTTTCAGGCTTAGAAATGCTTGTTCGCACTCTTCATTCCAAGATGATCATTTGCTTCCTCTTAGTATCTTAAAGAAAAGAAGGTTTTTGTCGAACGACTTCGATATCAATCTGTTGAGTGCTGCTGCTCTCCTAGTCATGCTTTGAAAGTCTCTGATGCTGGTCGGGGCTTTCATATCGAGAATGTATTGAATATGTTTTGGGTCGGCTTCGATTCCTCTTTTGTTCGCAATATAGCCTAGAAATTTTCCAGACTTGACTCCGAAGGTGCACTTTTGTGGGTTGAGCTTCATCTGGTATTTTTCGATTTGGTTGAACGCTTCGGCAAGATCACGCATGTGGTTGGGGGCTGCAGAAGCTTTGACCAGCATGTCGTCTATGTAAACCTCCGCGTTTCTGTTGATCTGTTCTTTGAACATTCGGTTGACTAGTCGTTGGTATGTAGTGTCTGCGTTCTTTAAGCTGAGTGGCATCACCCTATAACAGTATATTCCACCCTATAGCAGTATATTCCCCTTTCCGTCACGAAATAGGTTTTCTCTTGATTTGGGGGTGCATCAATATTTAATTGTAGCCTGAATAGGCATCCATAAAGCTAAGTAAGTTGTGCCCGAAAGTGCCATCCACAATCTGATCGATGTGGGGGAGTGGAAGGTTGTTTTTTGGGCATGTTTTGTTCAGGTTAGTATAGTCCACACATACTATCCATTTCCTGTTTTTCTTCTTTACAAGAATTGTGATCACCAGCTAGTCGGGGTATCGTGCTTCCTTTATCATGTCTGCATTGAGTAAACGATGTACTTCTTCATTTATGATCGCATTCCTTTCGAGCGCTACGGGCCTCTTCTTCTGCCTGACGATTGTCCTCGAGGGTTCCACCTCTAGGCGATGGGTGATTATGTACTTTGTCATGTTCCTCCCTGTATTACAATATAAGACCCAAAAGCAAAGTTGGTATTAATTGTGAGATCTAAAGTCTAAATTTATCTATACCAATAAAGTTAATATTATTTCAAATATTTTATATATACACTACAAAAAAGGCTTTTAGCGACGTGGGCAAAATTGTCGCTATAAACAATAATTCATTGTAGTACATATTGGGCGACTAAATATTTGTGGTGTAAAAGTCATCGCCACAACTCTGTCTTGCAAACGTTTAAGCGATGAAAAAAACTTCGACATTTCAGAGTCATTTTGAGCGACGACGACGAAGTTTGTTGTGAAAGGGTTCGTCTGCGTAATATCGTTTTGTGCGATTTTAGTTTCAACATTGGAAACAAAACGTTTTGACATGCAAAATTTACTTACGCGATTAAATATTTCATCACGTTAAATTTTGTCGACTTAACTCAAATGGTGACAACCCTTTCCTCACTCAAGATTATGTTTAAGCGACGACAATATTGAACGTCTCGTCAAGCAAAATTTACTTACGCTCGATCTATCCTTGTGCGACGAAAATTTTTGTCGCTTAAAGTTCAATTTAATAATTTTGAAATATTTTTTATTAAAATATTTATTTTAATTAAATTTGAAATATTTATTAATTGAACCATCACGTGCACAAAGGGTTTAATATGAGTGCGGTTTTGTTAATTTAGTTAAATACGATTAACTTTACAAATTAATAATTTAAAATTGTACTGTATCCATTACAAATTAATAATTTAAACCCGTACCGTGTCAATTACAAATAAAAAAAATGTCTGATGCATTTTCTAAGACTGGGGTGGTTGATGGCTCATCGACGGTAGCGTGAGGTTCGACAAATTAATCTCCGACTGCTGGAGAACCCCTAATAACATATTCCACCTAATTGCCTCCTGGGCCTGCCACTCCCCTTCCCAGGCTTGTCCTTTTGCCTCTCAGGCTTCCCGTTCTACCTCACGTGTTATGGCGGCATTTAGTTTGTTCTGTAATTCCTCTACTCTGGACTGTAGGGATGAAACAGTTCCGACTGACCGCTGCGAAGCTGAAAAAGATAAGGTGTCGATCTCACGAACTCTAGCTTTTCCCATCCCCCAAACAATATTTTCGGGTCTCGTACTTAGAGTTTCTGGGGGATGATGTGAGGCCACTTGCTCCATATACGGATCTTCCCTCTCCACCATCGATTCTTTCATTAGAAAAAATTATAACATTAGAAATTAATCACTTTTAAAACAGCAAAAGCGACAACATGCAAAAAATGCAAAAGAAAAAAACTTACATGCAACTTCACAACCATCTCAATTCCAAGTAATGCATAAACAACCTTAAGCATGTCAATTTCTTAAAATTTTGAACTCTCCTACAAAGCATTGTAAAAATAATAAACCACTTAATATAAATTTTTAATTGAATGTATTGATTAAAATTAAAACAATGAAAATTAAACATATTAATTCACTTACTAGATGTTGTTCCTCCACCTTGTAAGATAAGGGCAACGAATTAGAGTGATGTAGAATTTTTCTTTGACCTTGGTTCGCCTTGTTCGCCTTAGATCTTATCTGTATAATTATTCAAAATATGCATCAAATGTGTTATTACATATATATCAATTGAAAAAAGTTTATTTTAATTAAATAAAAATGTTAACGCTTACAAAAAATTTGGGAATTCGAACTTGATCGCACAACTACACTCACTCATCAAGCCTATGCTCCAATTCGATAGGGGTTGGACCTTAGTGCTCTCCATATCAGGAAACGTCTTGAAGTATAGGTGGAACACGTGCTTCCAATCCCAACATATGAATCGGTGATATATTCATGAATGTTGGGATCATTCATGTCTAACTCAAAGTTGACCTAAAATTTTAAAAAATACTTATTAGATAACATTAAGGCCCAAAGAGATCAGTTATATCAAATCATGTAAAGTTCTAAAAAAGGTGGACTCCAACACAATCCAAAGCTTCTTACATACAGTCATATAGATAACAATTGTTGAAAACTTAAAATAATAGAGGAATATGACACCAAGTCATGAAAACATCGGGAAATTCTATATTACAATTCATGTTATAAACTCGAGGAAAAATATAGCCAAAAAATCATATAAAAGTTAGAAACCATCATAAATTTTTAACTAAACCACATAACTAACTGCCTACTTAAAGGAATTTCAATAATCTTCTGGCATACATCACATTGACACGCCAACAACTAGTACATTTAGACATATTTATAGCCAATTAAAACTAGATAAAGATCATGAAAACAACTCCAAAGGGAGAAAAGTTCACCTCCTAAAGTCACAAATAATGACCTAAGATTCAATATGGCCTTCATAATTCATTCGTCAATTCAAGTTATGATTCAAACACAATTCTACTCTTGTAAAAAAAAGTATATCGTAGAAACAAAAAGAAACATAACCTAGATTTAGGAAGGAAAATACTATTTTTTAATAGTAACATGCAAAACCTTCAAAAGTTTCTGCATTATTGGGATTCTAATTATTAAAGGTTGAGATGAATGACTAAAACTTATTGTGAGCGTGTCTAGCACCTCGGCCTACGTTTCGGGCTTGATCTCTCTCCAAAAAGGGGATGTCATCGGGCAATGGTTTCGAATTATTGCACCAACGTCATGCATCAACAAGCTATTAATCTTTGCCGATTGCGCGCGACGGTTACTAGGACCCACACTACAAGAATGCGTGCGTTAGTAGTTCGTGTGATCCTCTGGGATTTTAATTGTCTGCAAGGCCCCCCTCGATTTCTTTGCCGTTGTGAAATTAAAATATAAAAATCATTTTATGCTAAAAATGATGAAGAAAACTTAAATTATTTTTTACCTCCAGGGAGTTCTCCATCTCCGTGGGAGGGGTTTACATCCCCGGTCGTGGTTGCAGTCTCGAGTGCAATCCCAAGAACTGTTGAACGATGGTTTGCTCATCTGGCACTCCGCCAAACAAAAACTTGAGGAACTGATCTGGTCGATGAAGATTGATCAACGACTGGATCATCAGATCCATGTGGGGGGGGGGAAGCAAAGATAGAAGCAACACCTGTAGCGGGAGCACTGATGGCCTCATGAGTTACGCTTGGCAGAGGAAGATGAACGGTTGAATTACTAGCAGCAAAAATTGCGGGCCTACGTTTCATTGATATCAAAGAAGTCATCTAAACCAAAATAATAAAAACATTAACAATGTGTTTGTTATGTACTTGTTGGTTTTGAGACAAGAATTAATGTAAAAGAGGCAGAAAGATGAAAATGTAAACATCAAAACCAGAACACAAGAAAGGAGACTTAGATAATGTTGATACGTCCTTGATAATTTTACACACAAAGATTGAGATGCATTTGTATAATTCATGCCTACATTGATCATAGAACACAACAACATAAGACCATACAAGAGTAAATCCTAAAACACCAAACCATACAAATCCCATATTCCCATCTGAATATTATTGAAAGGCACATAATACCAAGATGTTTTTATCTTTCAAATTTATAGATAAACAACCCTCCTATAATAATCACTAAGTAAATTTGTGACTACGTGAGATACGGTGGAAAAAGGGGGTGATGGAATGGATGACAAACACAACTTCATAGACCTGAAATCTGATAACGTTGTGCCTCCAAGAGGTGATACCCTTGTATAGATCATGACATCCTCTTTGAGTCAAGGCTTGGCAAATTCCAATGCAAGGAATAAACATTCAAAAACCAAAAAGTGCATACAAGACGCAGATATGGTTAATTGGATGTCTATTTGAAATTTATGCATTTCCTATCAAAGAGTAGAGTTTGTCGCCTATATGGTAAGATGTAATACGATCTTATATAACTATATGTACTCATGAAATCCAAACACTAAACATCAAAACCATATAGAGTGATATATAACTGACTTTATCAACAACTACTCCCCAACCCAAATTATCCAATTTACCCAAATGAGGCTCACAATTTCTCTAACAAGTAACACTATCCCTTACATTTACATCAAGATAAACCAACCCTACAAAGAATTCCAGTCAATCCCTTCTCTATGATAACTGTTACAAATATAAAAGAACACAATTTGCATGCTACAACCTCAGTCATGCTATAAGCTACAATTTGAGTGCAAAAGATTGATGAAAACATACCAAAAGATGAAAAAAGACGGAGTGAGAAAAAAAATTGGATTAGGGTTTAGAAGATAACAGTGACGGAGATGTAGCGTCAATTACTTCGGTGTCAGGGGCGGCAGAAAACTTGAATCTCTCAATCGCGTCTTTTTTGTTACCCACAATGGAGAGAACTCGTGAACTATATCCTAATTAAAAGGGAAACTCTTGCGTGACGAACACATTCGTCCCCCTTAAATCAATCACAAGTTTTTAAAATTTTAGGCCAAATTTTTTGGATAACACGATGAAAAATTAAGTAATCGTTGCGCAAAGTGCTTTTGGGCGATGAAATAGTTACATTTTGTACTATAGGGTAACATGGTTTCGGCGACGAAATATCTTAATTTCGTCACGCAAACATTGCATTTGTTTATTTAAGGGGAAAATTTGTTATCATTATTTAATAAATTGAACAGAAATCCATTTAACAAATTTACGGTTAAAAATCATGGTAAATTTACCAAATTTAATTAAGAAAACTAACAAATATAGAATATTATTAATATTTTGCAAAAGACCTAACAAATTATATTCCTACAAATGTATTTAATCTAAATTTGTAGAGTAATCACTTTCAACTTCTTCTTTAAGTTCATCCTAAACAAATAACTCAAATTGTTCTTGGATAATGAGAATGCTTCAAGATGAATTTTCTTTACCAACGGTGTCGTTATCATTGTAGTCATCAAAAGTCTTTTTAGGAATGTCCCATATACTTTTGTGTTGGATTGTCATAACTACTTTTCATCCACCACCGACCTTAGGATCATCTAGACAAAAAATTTGTTTTGTCATAGTTGCCAAAACAAAAAATCATGCTCGTGCCTAAATGTGTTCGTGTTCACACTTACTAAACCATATTCTCATTTAATACTCCCGGTTTTATGTAGGTTTGCATCAAACCAATGACACTTGAATAAAATCAACTATCAATGGTTTTTGTACAGTAGTTGAATTGCAGATGTCAGTTTATCGTAGAAATCAACATCGACAGTGTCGCCATCCCTAGGTACTGATACACTGCTATTTTGAGTGTTCAAATTGTCATCTCACTCGATAACCAAGAACTTAACATCGTTCACATAACAACCTAAAAATGTTTCAGCTCGAATATGACCTCTCGCCAATTTTGATAATTCATTATCGTAAAGGGAAGAATTCACTTCCTTCAGTTGTAACATCTATTAAAATATTAAAAAATATTTGGAAGATGTTGAATATAAATAAAAAAAAATCATGCAGCATTTATCAAAAATGTCTTACAATTATCAACTTACATGTTTGTGAAATCATTCAAGAAACAATCGACAATGCTTTTTAACCCGTAAATGTGCAGGATACTTATGCCTAGTTAAGTTCTTCACACTCCCCCAAAAATGGTAAGACCTCATCGTAATTGTTGAGTATGAACCAATGCGCTACTTCCATGTCATTGTTAAATGGTTCTTTTGTTGGCGGCTTTCCAAATGGTTGTGCGGGTTGCACAAAACAAAAAGTGTCTCACTTCTAGCATCACCATCATTATTTCGTTGAGGCCGATTGAAGGACGTATCAATATTTTGAAGATACATTGCATACTTAGTAAATGATTCATTTGCAATATATGCCTCCGCTATGGATCATTCGGGTAAGACCCTATTCCGTACATACCTTTCGTACTTGCCTAATATTTTACAAAATATAAAGGGTGTCAGACTCATTATTACAACAAATGAAAAATAGTTAGAAAACACACGTATGAGTTACATTTCTATTGGGTACATCCATTGATAATTGACCAACCCATCAAGCTTTGCCTCACCCAGCAAATGTATCATCGAGTGAGTCATGCATGTGAAAAACGCCGGTAAAAAGATTTGTCCAAACTTGTATAAGATGTCCACAATATCATTTTGCAACCTCTCTAAATGTGACTTACGCAGCAAGTTTGCACCTAGCTGCTAGAAGAATCTCAACAACTCCATAATGTGGCCAACAACACATGATGGAAAGAATCCCCGAACAGTGATAGGAAGAAGACGTTGCAGTAGTACATGACAGTCATGGCTCTTTAATCCTGACATTTTCCAATCAGTCATTTTCATGCAACGGACAATATTAGATGCGTACCCATCTGGAAACTTCACAAAAGAAAAAAACTAAAAAAAATTATCTTTACTGGTGCTTTAACTGGAAAATAGGGATGTTCCTTTACCCACTTGTCACCGACCTTTCTAAGCCATATCCGTTTCTTTATGCCCATGTTCATACAATCTTGCATTGCCTTCATAGTGTTTTTCAATTTTCCTTCGATGCCAAAATTATCCCAGCCACACTATCACACACTGCTGTTATCATCATAAACATTATGTTGGTAGACTTAACACCATGAAATAATTCTTTAACCTAATATCTACTTAGTTATATTTTGAGTTGAGATATATAATAATTCTTAAACTTGATATCGTACTTTTTGGATCCTACCCTTTTTATTCAATACAATGAAATAACATTTGTAGTTTCCTTTTACATTTTACCTTATTCTTAGAAAATAAATTTTGCTAACACTTATACTTTCTAATGTCGAATGCAAACCTTTTTAGCAACTATAATGCAAGGTCGTACCAACAACGTTTCCTCCCGCCATGATCCAAATAGTTATAATGATAGTGGTCTACATCCAAATGATCCTTATTTTGATGAGCTTGGTGACCATGATGGTGATGAAGAAGAATGATTCAAGAAGGTTGTGAGAATGAATAGATGTTGACGAGTTAAGAAGCATAGTGTTACTGCAGTAGACTCAGTTATTTTTTGGATATCTCGGTTGATATCATTATTAAGCTTTGGTAGACTTATTTGAGGATGACATATATATAGTATTCGGTTATGTGACTTTGCATATCCAATGAAAGAATGCAATATTTTTTATGAATGAAAAATCTATTATTTTAATTTTAGATAGCGCATTACACAAAAAATTTAGGTGGTCATGTTTAATAATATGTTCTAGTAAACAACTACAATAAATGGGTGAAAAGGGAATTGTCACAAACATAATGAAGTGTGAAGAAGAATTCGTCAAAGGTAGATATTTTTAATGTATGAAGTCACTACCGTGAAAAGCAGTTCCTAATGCATAAATTACACAAGTGATGAAAGGTTCCTCACAAAAAATTCTCAGTAGATATCTTTAATGTATGAAATCACTATTGACAAACTATTCCTCACATAAAATCACATAGATGAGGAATGATTCATCATATAAAGTCACCAAACGTGACGTCCACTTTTAATCACACATAACACTGTAGAGCACATATTGTAATTGTCTACCGCGTGCTAAGTTTATGTGAGGAACCACTCGCCACGTAAAGTAACTTTCTATGACGAATAAGAAATTTGTTACATAATACTTTCCTTAAGCCCCCTTATGCGAGGAACGCTGTGATGACTGAAATTCTTCATTGTTGCTTAAGTTGTGACGAATTAACATATTTCAGTAAGGAACGACGTTATTCACCAAAGCCTAATTTTCATGTAGTGCATTTTCCCATAAGTCTTTTAACTCATCAATCAATGGCTGCAAATAAATATCAATGTCCTTTCTGGGATGATCGGCAATTATAGAGTCATCATTGTAAAAAAAAAATTCATACTCATCCAAGGGGGCAAGTTGTAAGGAACAACGACGGGTCGGGTGTTGTGAGTTGAGCTCATATTCTATAACGGATTAAATTCGTGAGTTGCAAGCTCCAATCTGACATTGCATGAGTCTTCTGCAAAATCGGATACATATTATCAAATGTTTTCCAAGTCTCTACATTTGCATGATGTCTCAAAAACCCAACATCAACCTGTCCTTCCTTGTGCCATCTCATATGACTCACAGTACACGTCGACATGTAAACTCGTTGCAATCCGAGCTTCAGTGGAATATAACGCAGAACCTTTTGTGAAATTTTCTTCATTCTATTACCAGAACTATGCTTATATCTTGGCTCATTGCATACAAAGCATGCATCCATCCCTTCAATTTATTTATAAAACAATGCACAATTGTATTTGCATGCATAAATATTTTGATACAACAAACCGAGAACGTTCAACACTTTCTGCGCATGACGGTGATCCTCAGGAAAACCATTTTCTTTCATAAGCATTCACTTCATAATCCTTATTAAATGATAAAAACACTTATTAGACATATGATGTTTCACTTTGCAATGCATCAACTCCACAATGGCAGTAAGTAGGGAGAACTTTGTTCAACATGGGTATAATGTTTGTTGGGCTTGTTTTAACAATCTTTCATAGTTCTCTTACTCTTCACTTTGCAGCATGTTGGGAGGTACGATATCTCTTGCCATATCATCAACAACATCTTTGTTCATCGATGCGTATGGATAAACGTCATTAATTATACTCATAACATGGTCATTATCATCCATGAGTGTTTCATAAATGTGTTGCACAAGTGGTTGGAAATGCAATGAAGTCAAACCAAATTTCCATTGTTCCCCATGATAGTATAATTTTTTATCATCCCATACCACGCCAAATGATATCGAATCATATTGAATGTCAGCCACAAACAGTTGTTAAAACATTGACACAAACACTTGATATGATTCTCCATACCTGACATGTGTCCTTGCAAACTCAAAAAAACTCTCAATCTCATTTAAATATTCATCACAACAATTTTATATCCATTGTTTTTCATTGCGTCAATTTTCAATTTGTAAACAAAACACGAGAATTCAAGTGAGTTAACGACAATACAATCCGGTAATTAAGGATTATGTCATTCGGGATTGCACAATTTTTTGTTGTAGTAAACGACACTAATGCGATTAAGTTTTGATGTGGCAAAATTTTGGCAGCATCTCATTACAGTTCTTCAAGTAGACGACGTAGATATTATCAATTAATAAATATCTAGTATGCACTCAAAAAACAATATGAGACACTCCCAAAAGTCCCACAATGGCAACCTAATTTCATGAATATTTAAAAATAAAAATAAAAATTTTAAAGTTGTAGCAATTTCCTCACCATTCTCTAGTGAGAGAAAGAGACAATTGGAGATAAGTGATCGACAATGCAGGGAGAAAGGGACGGAACCTAATTGAAGGTTGGAGACTTAGAATAGATAGTGAGAAAGCAGAGAAAAAGAATGAAACAAGAGAAGAAAATAATGAAAAAAACATATCTGATTGTTCTGATTTGGGGAAAAGATAAACAGGTTAGATCTTGCGCGATGAAAAGTTTCGTCACCCCTAGTATGTTTAATTTGTTCGCTAAAAGTGAATAATTGATCGAATACATTAATGTCATTTTACGGTAATGAAAATGCTCGTTTTAGGTGACGACACTTTGTCGATCATAATTGCTGCGACGACGTTTCAGTTTTGTCGCGTCAAATTCTTTAAGGCGATGAATCAATTTGTCACTTTAGTTTAGGGCTGAACAAAAAACCGATCAAACCGATTAAACCAACCGAACTGATTAGTTAGGTTCGGATCGGTTTCGATTTTAAAAAATTCGAAACCAAAGTGGCTGGTTCGGTTTTCAGTTTCTATTTGATTTTAACCAACCAAACCGAACTGATCAAACATATAATAATACTATATATTTTACATATAAATAATATATATGTTTAAAATAGTCGATCGGTTCGATTTTAGTCAGTTTAGTTCGGTTACGGTTTGCATAAATTAGATTCGGTTTGGTTTCGGACCGGTTTTGTTAATGGTCGGTTCGGTTTCGGTTTGAAATTTTTTAAAACTGACCTAAGTCGATTTAGTTCACGGTTTAGGTGAAAAATCAAACCGATGGTTCGGTTTTCAACCCTACTTTAGTTAGTTAAATATTCCTTACAAATGAGCGACTATAATAAATAGTTCGTTGCAGTAAGTTCATTTGAGTGACGAAATAGTTTTTCATCGTGCTACATGAAAGTTACCAGTCAACATGGTCATGGGGCCCAAATCAAAGTTGATATTAATTAATCATAAAACTTGATGCAGCCATTCTCCGCTCCCTACTTTGACCTAATCTCATTGACCTACAAAAGTAACACACATGAGCAACAGACCACCGTTGTGGTGGCCGATGGCACTCCGATGCTAAAGTCAGACAAGAATCTGAGAAAGGTGTAATGTTGTAAAAATGAAATTTGTAGCGTACCTTAACTTACCAACCTCATGTCTTATTTATAGTGCAGTAGTCCTGATTCTATCAGGCCATCGAAGACATAGTTTAGGAAGGAGATCTTTATAGAGATCATTTTTCTAATTAGGAGTTGTGTTGCAAGAGGGAAATTCTTTGTTAGCCCTGTATTCATTAATAGACGCACTACAACCAAAAAGCCAGTTTAGCCACGCCAAGATGGCCACGGTTTTAAACCGTTGGTTAATTTGCCACGGCCTAAAACCGTGGCTATAATTACTAACGGCCTAAAACCGTGGCAAAAAAAACTGGCCACGACTAAACACCGTTGGTTTATTTGCCACGGCACAAAACCGTAGCTATAATTACCAACGGTTTAAAACTGTGGCCACGGCTCAAAACCGTTGGTGTCTTTGCCACGGCTAAAAACCGTGTCTATAATGCCAACGGTCTAAAACCGTGGCTAAAAAAAAATGGCCACGGCTCAAAACCGTGGCTATAGTTAGCAATAGGGCTTGAACAAAAATCGATCAAACCGATCAAACCGACCGAACCGATCAAAATGAACCGATTGGTTCGGTTTAAATTTGGTTTGGATCGGTTTCGGTTTAAAAAAATGCAAAACCGAAGTGGTCGGTTCAGTTTTTCGGTTTCTATGTGATTTAAACCGACCAAACCGAACCGGAACCGAATATTTAAACATATTATATTTTATATATAAAATATTCGGTTCGGTTCGGTTTTATTTCGGTTTTGGTTCGATTTTAGTCGGTTTCGGTTCGGTTACGGTTTGCATAAAATTGGAGATCGGTTCGGTTTCGGATCGATTTTGTTAATGGTCGGTTCAGGTTTCGGTTTTGAAAATTTTAAAACCAACCTAAGTCGGTTCGGTTCACGGTTTAGGTGAAAAAACCGAACCGACGGTTCGGTTTTCAGCCCTAGTTAGCAACGGCTCAAAACGTGGCTATGAAAGGGGAACGGGCAAAACCTTGCTAATAAGAGCATTTTGCACGTGGGCCGCAATGCCGTGGAGGAGAGGGACTTTTTTGCGCTTTGGCTGAAAACAGGTTTCCCTGCTTGGTATGCGATAAAAAATGGGATGGGAATAGAAGATTGGTGCGGTCATTGGGTGAAAAGATTTTCGACACAGAGAGAACCCAACGGTTCCTTCGAGGGCCAGTCGCAGGAGGAGGATATCGAGGGCAGAGGAGCAGAGGAGAGATCGATTGAGGAGCAGAGGAGCGCAGAGGAGAGATCGAGGCAACGCAGGAGGAGAGATCGATTAGGTTCCTTCGATTTCAAGAAGGGTTTTGTTGATCATTTGTGGCCACTCTGTAATGGAAAAGATCAAGAAGTGATGAAACGAAGGTTTGAGTTTGGGTCGGGTCGGTCTTCCCAAACAAATGAAACATATGAAGCAATCAGGTTTTGATTCTAAAATTCTGATCATACTCTTATTTCGATTTCATTCAAAGCTTCTTCAAAGTTTTCTCTCTCGCTCTCTTAAGGTAAGAGAGATTTCTCGCTTTTTTTGTTATTCGATTTCCGTTTTTGTTCTTCAACTGATCTGTTTATATGAGTAATTAGTAATCTAAGGTCTAATTGAGGTTTAAATCCGTAATTCATAGATCTGGATTTAGGGTTTCTGACTGATTAGGTGATATTGTTTGGTCAGTAATTAGTAATTTGAGGTCTAATTATTGTTTAAATCGATAACTCGTAGATCTGGATTTTGGGTTTCTGTCGGGATCAGGTGATGTTGTTTGGTCTTTAGATCTGATTGTGTTTTCCAATTTAAAAATTCACGGTTTTGATCAATTTTGGAGCTGATTAAATTAGGGTTTTTTGTATTGGGTTGTTTTGGATATGAAATTGGGGGTTTTGGTTTGATCTAAGACCTTCTTATCTGTTTTCAATTGAAATTAATGGTTTTAATCTTGATAATTGATTTGCATGTTTTTCTTAGATCTGTTCAACGACTTCTATTGGTTACGAATCATATTGGGGTGTAAAACCTGATCGGAATTTAGGGTGTTGTTCATGATTTAAAAAAAAAAAAAAATTCTCAGAGAAAAACCCAGCCCAACTCAGCATTATTTATTCTCATATTTTAGATTATGAAAGTTCTAGCTGCTAGTGCAAACAATACTTCGTTTGCTTTTTTGTCTGGGATTAGTTGTTTATGTTTTTCTTCCATCCTCTCTTCAAAGAGGACTACAAGAGTGTAGACTGAAACCTGTTGACATTTTTGTTCGCTGCAGATCATAAATCATGCATACGACAAATAAACATGTCTCCTACTGGGTCAGATAGTTTATGCACTTCATTTTGTGGGCAGGAATGCAAAGAGGTACGTGTTGTATCTTTAGTAGGTTTCATCCTTCTCTTGTTTCTTGAAAGGTTCAATGTTTGCACTGTAGTTTTGTTCATGAAAAGTATGGATGTGGAAAAGGAGGATTTAGGTGTATATATGAAGTTAATACGGCATGCTCAGTTTCTCACCCAGGTTCTTCTTGTATACTGTTTGATGGGATTTTATTATTATTTTTTATTGATGTATCTGTGTTCCTATCATGTTACGCTGACTTCAAATGAGCTTTTTATATATCAAGTTGTAGTCAGTGCTCTTAATGGACAACTTGATTTATTGGAACGAGAACCATCCTAAGAACATGCTTCCCATGTAAAAGATGAACGTATGTTCACCTTTTCGCCTTGTACCTTGGGTTTATATACATATGTAGGGAATACATACATGCTTTGCTTACCTGCATGAAGTTGTTTTAGTTGTCACCCAAGCTTTTTACACTTTATTTCTGATCCCTATTGGACCAGTGAAGTATTTATTATGTTTAAGCATGAAAAAACCAAAAATACAGATGTAGCAACTATTTTTACGTCTCTTATTACATAGTTGTTGGGGATGAATGATTCAAACTTTTAAGGCAATTTGAGAATATTTCACAATGATTGCATATTTTTATACAAAGCAATAT
>QNQO01004039.1:0-36646 GCA_003290165.1 Berberis thunbergii | reverse complement strand
TTCAACGGAAGTTTACAAACCAAACATCAAACTTGTATTTGACAAAGTTTCATAAATTCAATTAATTCTCCAAAATACAAAACTAATGACATTTCTAATAAACCTATTTAAACTAATAACAAAACCTAATAAATCCTAAACTTATAGGACTTTTACTCTACTTGGGCTTATAATGGACCAACCAATGGTGAATTAAATACAAAAATAATCCATATTACATCATTTTCCCCACTTTGAAAAGCTCGTCCTCGAGCTTTGAGGATGATATCTTGGAAAAAAAAAAATGAGCAAAGTGTTGACCTCGAAATTTCTGTTGTAGTGCACATACCATGAAGAATCATATAAAAATTGGCTACCAAACACGAGGCCTTGGCTTAAAGGATATCCACTTATAAAATTAAATGGGTTTACGCACGAACCTCTTCTCATATTGGGCTTCAAAATTGTCCCAAATTGAATCATTTTTGCTTCGTGGTGGTATATCACCTGTCTAGAGGCACTGATTAACCTCATTATTCAAACCTAGAAGGCCATGGTGGTACAGTCTTCCATGTCCTGGCAAATAACCTGATCCTGATAAAAAGAGTTTTCATACTTCTGTGATAGGACAAAGTAATGTTGATGGGTGCAGATAAACTTTGTTCTTCTAAATTGAATTGTTTCACGAACATAATGTTCATCTTCTGAAAAAGATGAAGCTAAGTCATGCATAGTAGATTCGAAATCGATCATGATCTTGCGCCTGAATCAAGGGAAAGTGAATTAAGGAAAGAGGATTGCGCTGAGCACGCCAAGGATCAGGTCGTCTACTTGGTTGGATGGAGGACACACAAATCATTGTGGTGAAGCCAATAACAATGTTTTCCACCACGGTGTGGATTGTTGAGTATTGCTGATCTGTTGGGCAAGATGGAAAGACTCGTAATGGTTGATTTCGGTATGATTTTCACGTTCCCTTCAAACTTTTCTTACATCTTTTCTCCAACAAACTAAAAATCTGGTGTTTTCATCATGCAACCCTAGTCGCACAAGTAGCCAAGGACGATGGCTTTCAGTTGGAATTGACGAATTGTGGGGCTTGCACCAGTTGCACCTTAGTCGTTCTTGACTAGTCCGTTGACGTCAACTAGCCGGTGGAGAGTGGTGGTTGGGTGTGAGCTGGAGGGCTGATGTTGATTCGACCATGTGGGTTTGTTGGCGAAGACGATTGTATATTGATTCAGTTCTAAGTAAGCTCTCTTGTTTCTCCTTTTCAAATTTGGCTTCCATCTCTTCGCTTATTCTTCATTGGCATAGGGTGGGGCTATGGTTCAATACTTGCAAATCACAGTTCATGGGGAATTAGGGTATCATAGACAACCACCCCATTCCTTCAAACTTCTTCCTTCAGATTTTCTTTAATGTAAAATCTTCAAAAACTTCATGACGTGTTTCAGTCTACAACGCAATGACTTGGAATAACAGCATTTTCCCTTCGTACACATCAAACACGAATGGTTTCTCCCAATCACTAGTTACTTTTTGCGATATCTTTCACCAAGATCTTACCGCTCTAATACCAAATTGATAAGTTCAATAGAAACTTACAAACCAAAACATCAAAATTTGTATTTGACAAAGTTTCACAAATACAATAATTCTCAAATCAAAATAAAACCGATTATATCTTCTGAATAAGCCTATTTAAACTAAATAAAACAAAAACCCAAACTAAGCCCTAAACTTATTGGACTCCCCACTCTACTTGGGTTTGTAATGGACTGACCCAATAGTGAATTAAATACAAAATAGCCCATGTTACATCAGTTGTAGTCCTAATCACCTTTTGAGCTAAGAAACGTGATCGTAATCACCTTGTGAGCTGAGAAAGTATGCAAGTATTTGGGTTTTTAGAAAGATTCAAACCTAAATGATTTGCTATTGCATAATTGAACGAGAAGGCAGAATACAGCTAAGGTAGCGGAAGACGGTGCCAAATGTTGATCCTCTATAGAAGAGGGTTTTTTTTTTTTTTTTATAAATCAAATGACCTTCGATCAAAATTGCTCTAAGAGCAAAAGGTTTTTTTATCAATGATACGTTGGTTTCTTCAAGTCCATCAACTGGAAGCAACCTTCAAAAACCCTCCATCAACCTTCTAAAAGCCCCGTTTCTCCAGCTTACTGTAGCTTCTAACGCCATATCCAGGCAAAAAAAGTTCCTTTGTTTAATATATTATTCAGTTTGTTTTGCTGATCAAATAAATAAAATAGAACTGTCAGGGGACAACAAAATAACAAAGGATAGCATCATCACACCCAATATATTGTTCTACTAAATATTATGAACAGGAAGGAATATCCATGCCACATAAAGGATGCAACTTTGGGGATGACTTCCCACCAGACTACTTGGTGAGAAATTCCTATAGTTTTCTAGAGGCAAACAATGAATGATTGTAGAAAGAACGTATCAGAATGAGATATCCTAGGACCATTTTCATCACCAACCATGCACCTGTCTCTTCACCAACCATACACCTGTTTCTTAAGCACAATTGGGACACCTCTATCGATGTGCAATCTCCTCTCACCACCCATTATTACAATGTGGTACAGCAACGGTAAGCCTATTTTCCATTATATCAGCGTTTGTAGTCAAAATCACCTACTGCTTCCTTTGTACTGGTGCATGAATCATTCACTCTGTAGTATAATTCTTTCTATAAACCTTTCACAAACTAAGAATCTCATCAAACTTGTTTTGTTTCCCCTCCCCGCTTCTGTGAGATCCCTTCTTTAAGAGCTCCTTCAGACTCAGAGATTTGAGATAATACTCCAAATGCTAGTATTGCAAGTTGTCCTTGGGTGCTTGAGCTATGTGCACCCGTCACTGCCATAGCCATCAAAACAAAAACCGCATAGATAGCATGCTAGCAACTGCACTTACAAATTAGAAGCATTTTTTTTCAACAGCATAACAGATAAACTATTAGCAGTTTATCTTCTAGAGCCTCTTCTACTTCTTATTTCGTTTGAGCCCTAAAGGGAGACTAAACTATAAAGAGGGCAATGACCAAGGCTACATCTAATTCACTTTCATTCCAATACCGTGTTACCAACCCCATTGATATTCGTCATCATCACTCACCAACAAATTGTAAGTGGGGACTTGTTATGAACCAACCAACTCTCCCAAAAGCCCGAACTTCCAGGAGGGAAGGTCCATAACAAGGATTGTAACATTGCCCACGTTTCCAAAGCCGACATCCTCGTCGGCCCACTCTATCGACACTGGCCCAGTGAGCCTTCTCTCAGCTACCAGTATTCAACAACTTAGCACTATGCCCATACATAATGCTAAATTATTTTAATCCAGCCTATAGGTCGCCCCTGTCGGGATTCGAACCTTGGATGTGGGTTTGGCTCTGATACCAATTGTTATAAACCAACCAACTCTCCCAAAAGCCCGAGCTGTCCAGGAGGGGAAGGTCCATAACAAGGCAAGCTGATGGTTTGAAGTTCCTTGCGTTTACACCTGTGACCGGGTGAGAACTTCTCATCGCAGCGGAAACACAACCCTCGCTCCCGCTTGATCTTGATCTCTTCATCAGTGAGTCATCGAAAATCGCCTCATTTATGTGTTTTTTCAGAGATTTCGATTGACCAGAGAAATCGAATCCCTTAGGGTTCTCCATTCTAAAAGGAGCATTTGGGCCTCCCCCTTTGTGCAAACAAGAAACTCTGTTTTTCTTCTATTCGTTGGGCCAGCATCATGGCCTACCCAAACTATTCGGTTCCAAAACCCTCAATTCAGCCCCCCTTATCCGTGGTTTGAGCCCATTAATGACTTTGCTTAGATACACCTCATCAGGAAGAGCTTCCAGTGGTGCAGACATGCTAATAAATCGTCTCCTATAGTCGGCAACTGTAGTTTCTTGCTTTAAAGCTAAAAATTGTTCACACAGAGACCCTTCACTCGTTGTTTTGAATTGATTTAAAATCATTATCTTTAACTCTTCCCACAGCACAACCCGTCTTCTTTTGTGCTCCCATTGAAACCAAAGTAATGCATCTCCCTCAACCCAATTATAGATGCTTCAAATTTCTCTTCATTAGTATAACGATGAAGAGCAAAGAAACGTTCAGCTTTCATAATCCAACCATCCGGATTTGACCCATCGAAACTTGGCATTTCAAGTTTCTATATTTGAGGTAAAACCGATTTCCTGAATGAGTTGTACCTCCCTCTAATTCTCTGATTGTTCAGACGCAGGCAGCTCGAGAAGCATCCTCTTGAAAGTCTCACAAGATGATCTATTTTCTGAGCCATGGAATGGAATTCCTTTCTCAATGTCCCTATTTCTTCTTGAACCCCCCCCCAATTTGCTCTTCCACATTATCTACCCTTGCAGACACAGTCCCCTGACTTGCTGACTTCCCTGTCATCCCAAGATTGTGGCTCTGATACCAAATTTGATATGCACTGACACTTCCAAGCAACAAATTAAGAGAAATTGAGAATTAACAGACAGCAAGATTAAGAAGAGACAATGGAACAAACCTTTTATTGATGAAAGAAAAATGAAGATACAGAATGTACAAGCTTTCGAGAGGCTTGACTCTCCTCAACTTGAGCAGCAGCTCTGTTTACAGAATTTCAGAACCTCTACTATGACTATTCCCACTTCTATTTATACACAATACATGCTTACAACCTAGACCATTTGTTACAACTGATAACTTTTGTCATTCATTCAATTGATAGGCCACCAGTTAAGCATGTCTATACTAGGAGGAACAAGGAAGTAAAGAGGTTAGAAGCAGTTAGTGGCTGATCTGTCAAAGTTAGAAGCAGTTAGTGGATGATCTGGCAAACCAGGTTACAGGCTGAATGACAAGCTGGCAAATAGTTGTATCAGCTGTGGTTAGATGTCAGGCTGGCAAGAGACTGTGATATGTTGCAATGCTGGATGTCAAGCTGGTAATTAGCTGTGTCAGTGGTGGTTGAATGAATGACAAAGTTATCAGTTGTAACAAATGGTCTAGGGGATAGTCATAGTAGAGGTTCTGAAATTCTGTATACGGAGCTGTTGCTCAAGTTGAGGAGAGTCAAGCCTCTCGAAAGCTTGTACATTCTGTATCTTCATTTTTCTTTCATCAAATAAAAATGCATATCAAATTTGGTATCAGAGCCACAATCTTGGGATGACAGGGAAGTCGGCAAGTCAGGGGACTGTGTCTGCAAGGGTAGATAATATGGAAGAGCAAATTGGGGGGTTCAAGAAGAAATAGGGACATTGAGAAAGGAATTCCATTCCATGGCTCAGAAAATAGATCATCTTGTGAGACTTCAAGAGGATGCTTCTCGAGCTGCCTCTGCGTCTGAACAATCAAGAGAATTAGAGGGAGGTACAACTCATTCAGGAAATCGATTTACCTCAAATATAGAAAACTTGAAATGCCAAGTTTCGATGGGTCAAATCCGGATGGTTGGATTATGAAAGCTGAACGTTTCTTTGCTCTTCATCGTTATACTAATGAAGAGAAATTGGAAGCATCTATAATTGGGTTTGAGGGAGATGCATTACTTTGGTTTCAATGGGAGCACAAAAGAAGACGAATTGGGCTGTGGGAAGAGTTAAAGATAATGATTTTAAATCAATTCAGAACAACGAGTGAAGGGTCTCTGTGTGAACAATTTTTAGCTTTAAAGCAAGAAACTACAGTTGCCGACTATAAGAGACAATTTATTAGCATGTCTGCACCACTGGAAGCTCTTCCTGATGAGGTGTATCTAAGCAAATTCATTAATGGACTCAAACCACGGATAAGGGCTGAATTGAGGGCTTTGGAACCGAATAGTTTGGGTCGGGCCATGATGCTGGCCCAACAATAGAAGAAAAACAGAGTTTCTTGTTTGCACAAAGGGAGGCCCAAATGCTCCTTTTAGAATGGAAAACCCTAAGGGATTCGATTTCTCTGGTCAATCGAAATCTCTAGAGAAAACAAAGAAAGGAGGCGATTTTCGGCGACTCACTGATGAAGAGATCAAGATCAAGCGGGAGCAAGGGTTGTGTTTCCGCTGCGATGAGAAGTTCTCACCCGGTCACAGGTGTAAACGCAAGGAGCTTCAAGTGTTGGTCGTCCAAGAGGAAGAAGGTTTTGAGGAGGAAGAAGAAGAATTTCTTGAGGAAAAAGAGGCCGAACTGGAGTTAGTTGAAGTAGATCCGAACGTTGAAGTTTCACTTCACTCGGTGGCTGGTCTTTCTTCTCCAAAAACAATGAGATTAAGGGGATTGATTTGTGAAACACCGGTGGTGGTTTTGGTCAATTGTGGAGCAACCCACAATTTCATTTCAGTGGAGTTGGTGTCGAAGGTGGGCCTGTCGATCTCCACAACAGGGGCGTATGGTGTTACGTTGGGATCAGGAGATACAGTAAAGGGGGAAGGGGTTTGCAAAAAGGTGTCTCTAAGCTTGCCAGGGGTTGTTGTGGTAGATGATTTCTTGCCATTGAGGTTGGGAAGTTCGGATATGATATTGGGTATGAAATGGTTGGCATCATTGGGTCCGACGGTCACAAACTGGCAGACTCAAGTAATGAAATTCAAGGTGGGAGATGAAATGGCGATTTTGGAAGGAGATCCGACTTTGGGTAAGTCCTTAATTTCTTTGAAGCTATGCTTAGAGAAATCAACGGGAGTAATAAGGGGTCCGGGTTGAATTTGGAAATTTGATGACCACTGAATTGAAGCAGGGGGTAATGCCTGTTGAAATTGAGGAATTACTCGGGCAGTACCAAGATATTTTTGAAATGAAGGATGGGTTACCACCGATGAGGGGTCATGAGCATGTTATTTGCCTAAGGGAGGGGTTTCTCCTATCAATGTGAGACCATACAGGTATCCTCAATGTCAGAAGGATGAAATTGAGAAGTTGGTGAATGAAATGAAGACGACTTGCATCATACGGCCCAGTAAGAGTCCATTCTCAAGTCCAGTGCTGTTGGTGAAGAAGAAGGATGGAAGTTGGCGATTTTGGGTGGATTATAGAGCATTAAACAAGGAAACGGTTCCGGATAGATTTCTCATACCAGTCATAGAAGAGTTGTTAGATGAGCTCCATGGTGCCAACATTTTTTCCAAGTTGGACCTCAAGTCGGGATATCATCAGATTAGAATCAGAGAAGGGGATAAGTCGAAGACCGCTTTCAGAACGCACGAAGGACACTACGAGTTTTTAGTAATGCCGTTTGGGCTCAAAAATGCGCCGGCAACGTTTCAAGCTTTAATGAATGAGGTATTCCGGCCTCATTTAAGAAAATTTGTGTTAGTTTTTTTTATGATATCTTGGTTTACAGTTCTGGGTTGGAGGAGCATATTCAGCATTTAGGTACAGTGTTTGGTTTGTTACGAAGGCATGAATTGTGCGCTAATCGCAAGAAGTGTGAGTTTGGGCAAAGGGAAATAGCGTACTTGGGGCATGTAATTTCCGGAGAAGGAGTGTCGGTCGATCCAACAAAGATTGCGGCAATGATGGATTGGCCATCACCAAATAACGTCACCGAGCTTCGAGGGTTTTAGGATTGATCGGGTATTATCGAAAATTTTTTAAAGTTTATGGGGATATAGCTTGGCCATTAACTGATCAGTTAAGGAAAGATAAGTTTGGCTGGAATTCGGAGGCGGAAGCAGCTTTTCAGGCTCTAAAAAAATGCATGACGTAGGTACCGGTTTTGGCAATGCCAAATTTTTCAAAAAAAATTGTGATAGAAACTGACGCTTCGGGGTATGGTCTGGGAACCGTTTTGATTCAAGATCATAGGCCAATTGCATATTTCAGTCAAGTCCTTGGGCCTCAAGCACGTCAAAAGTCGGTATATGAGAAAGAGCTCATGGCGATTGTGTTTGCCATTGCTAAGTGGAGGCCTTACTTATTGGGTAAGAAGTTTGTGGTAAAGACAGATCAGAAAAGTCTGAAATACTTACTGGAACAGAGGCTGATAGGAGAAGAATATCAAAAGTGGGTGACCAAATTGATGAGTTATGATTTTGAGATTAAATGTAATCCAGGGAAATCAAATATGGTTGTAGATGCTCTCTCCAGAAAGGTTCCTGTTTTGGAATGTGGAACATTAGTGGTGCCTCACAGGATGAATTGGCAGCAAGTGCACCAAGAGGTGGAATCAGATGAGACCTTTCAGCACATAAAACGTGACATAGAGGAGTGTCAAATCTCACATTTGGGGTTTATTGTGCATCAAGGACTTCTATTGTACAAAGGTAGAGTGGTCTTGACACAAAAATCTTCTCTTCTTCCTATTCTATTTGCTGAGTTTCATAGCAGTTCGGTAGGGGGTCATTCCGGAGAAACAAAAACCTACCAGAGAATGGCAAAGGAATTTTATTGGATTGGCATGAGACCAGACATTGCCAAATGGGTGGGAGAGTGCATCAATTGTCAGCGGAATAAAACATGGCGGTATCTCCTGCTGGTCTGTTACAACCCATTCCATTACCAGGACAGGTATGGGAGGAAATCACCATGGATTTTATCGAGTCACTGCCGCGGGTCAAAGGGGTGGATACGGTATTAGTGGTGGTGGATCGACTCAGCAAATACGCCCATTTTATTGGCTCAAGTCACCCTTTTACGGCTGCTTCTGTGGCTCAGATTTTCATTCAGGAGATAGTCCGACTACATGGTTTCCCTGCTTCTATAATATCTGACAGAGATAAAAAATTTCTGAGTCAATTTTGGCGGGAGATGTTTCGTCTTCAGGGAACTTTTTTAAAGCGTAGCACGGCTTATCATCCCCAGACAGATGGGCAATCTGAGGTGATCAATCGCTGTTTGGAAACGTATTTACGTTGTTTTGTGTCAGACAAACCAAAGCAGTGGATTCCTTGGTTAGCTTGGGCTAAATATTGGTATAATACGTCGTTCCACACTTCCTTGGGGTGCACTCCATTCAAAGCTTTGTATGGGCGAGACCCTCCTCGATTGTTGAAATTTGATAAGGGTAGTTCCACTGTGTCTACTGTGGAAGAATTGTTGACGGAAAGAGATGCAATTCTTGATGACTTACGCATGCATCTTCTACGGGCGCAACAGAGGATGAAAAGGCAAGCTGATTTGTCCAGGCGTGAGGATGAATTTACTGTTGGTGATAAGGTTTTTCTTAAGTTAAGACCCTATCGCCATCAATCATTGGTTCGTAAGCCTTTTTCCAAAGCTGGCAGCCAGGTATTATGGTCCCTATACTGTCTTACAGAGAATTGGGGCAGTAGCTTACAGATTAGAATTACCTCCTAGTGCTGCTATTCACCCTGTATTTCACATATCTCAGTTGCGCCGAGTTAAGGGCCAAGGTAATGCTACCTCATCTCCTCTCCCACAATTGCCTGAAAACTTGGGGTTTATGATAACTCCTGCAGCAGTGCTCGAAGTACATAAGAAGAGGGGTGGTACCTCTGTTGAAGTTCTCATTCATTGGAAGGGTATGCCCATTTTTTAGGCTACATGGGAAGATTTTTCAGTCATTGATTCTCAATTTCCTGATTTCCACCTTGCGGACAAGGTGGCTCTTTTGGGAGGGAGTATTGATAGGCCACCAGCTAAGCATGTCTATACTAGGAGGAACAAGGAAGTAAAGAGGTTAGAAGCAGTTAGTGGCTGATCTGTCAAAGTTAGAAGCAGTTAGTGGATGATCTGGCAAACCAGGTTACAGGGCTGAATGACAAGCAGGCAAATAGTTGTATCAGTTGTGGTTAGATGTCAGGCTGGCAAGAGACTGTGATATGTTGCAATGCTGGATGTCAAGCTGGCAATTAGCTGTGTCAGTGGTGGTTGAATGAATGACAAAAGTTATCAGTTGTAACAAATGGTCTAGGTTGTAAGCATGTATTGTGTATAAATAGAAGTGGGGATAGTCATAGTAGAGGTTCTGAAAATTCTGTAAACAGAGCTGCTGCTCAAGTTGAGGAGAGTCAAGCTTCTCGAAAGCTTGTACATTCTGTATCTTCATTTTTCTTTCATCAATAAAAGGTTTGTTCCATTGTCTCTTCTTAATCTTGTTGTCTGTTAATTCTCAATTTCTCTTAATTTGTTGCTTGGAAGTGTCAGTGCATATCAGGACTTTCATTGATTCCATCCTTAAATTTGAATGACAAGTCAAGAAGATCCTAAAGTAAAAATTATTACATTATCTTTTTTTTTAAAGGCGAGCATGCCGCCGGTGGGTATAGAACCCAAGACGTGGTGATTAAACCACCACAGCTTTAACCATCCAACCAGGCTACCATAATGCAAGGAAGAAGATCCGACTTGCCTTCCAAAAAAGTCAAGAAGATCCGACTTGCATTTACATAATGCAAGGAAGAAGCAGGTAACCACCCTCTCCCTCAACCCTCGAGAGAACCATTAAAAATGTTGTGTAAACTCTTCCAACACGTGGTCATAAACTTGTCTAACAATGAGTTATTAGCTATATGGTCAGAGGCCTTATCTTAGGCATCAATTATATAATTGTCTCGTTTTCCTTTGCTTATTATGTATATTGCTAAGAAGATGGTAGACATTTTAAAAGGCTTTCAAGGCCTCAAATGAGAATTTTTTGCACGCTGAAAAAATTGGGTGGGTTAGGCATTAAAAAGTTCAAGATCTTTGGAGATATGGAAAAGAGTTGAAGGATGCAGGAAACTGGTTGAAGAAAAATTAGATAATGGGGTACAATCCTGAACAAATAGGCTGAAGTCTATGTAAAGCCATCTCAAATTTTAGTGAGCGCTGTAGGTCTCAACGAATGTAGTTGGTAAAGTTTGTGAATGGTGATATTACAGATATGGCATTGAATTTCATAAACATCGTGTAAAAAAGGGTTCCTTCCTCACTAGGCAATGGAAACATGAATAGTTCTCACATGAGTTATGGGTGGGACCGTAGAAAAGAGGTTCTCCAAATAGGAACCATGTTTCTGGTATAGGGAGGGAGGTGATGGTGGAATTGAAGGAAAAGGTGGTATCGCTTGGAATATTTACCTTACAAGATGGTTCAATGAAAAGGAGGCTTTGAGAATGGTAGGTCTTTAGGGGGCTATACAGATGACAGTTGGAGAAGGAAATGGAATTTGGAGGCCTGGTTGGTGGTATTCCATATCTTCAAGTTCTCTCCCTTTTCACATAGTTCGTTACCTAACTTTCTTTCTTTCTTTTTGCTAATCAGTCAAACCCAACAGGATAACATATTAAAAAGTATAAAAGTTACAAAAGGGAGTAAGAAACTACATTAAACGGACAAACAAACAATAAGAAGGTCCTACATTGCAAAAATGAAAAACCCCTCCAATAACAAAATACATCCAATAAACTCAAATCTTTTGAAAGCAATACCCCAATACCAAACCATCGATTTGACCTTCAAGCACACTTTATCTAATTCAATATTCTTTCCGTCAGTTTCCTGATTGTATCGCTTGGACTTTTGAGGAACAAAATTTCTGTGCAACTGGCTTCTTCTGGTGGAGTTTAGTTTGGAAATGAATAGAAGGAAGAGAAATTTTGAGGGGGAGGGGAGTTATGAAAGTGGAGGACGCATGTGCATATTGAAGTAGATGTGGAATCCCATGACAACTTGATAGTTTTATATGACTTTGCACAGTAGATTTGGAGTCACTTTCTAATTCACTTTGGAATCTCTACCACCCCCTTAATGCCCGGAATGTCAGATTACAGTATAGGATTTGGACAATTATTTCAAAATTAACCCCTCATGCTAGGTGGAAGACGAGGAATATTGCATTTTTTTTTTAATATAGGCATGAGATGCAAGAAGACTAATGATTGCTTCCACGGCCCTTATTCGCGTTAAGGCTTGGTGTGGTATATGAGGATTTGATAGTAAATTGGGAACGGATAGATAAAGGCCATAAAATATCTATAGTGTTTGTCTTGTTTTTCCTTTGCAGTCTTCATGAGATAATGAATGCAATTTTTCCCAATCTAAAATAGGAACATCTACAATGCAAATCAACCTTGGAATGTCATCCCTTTCCCTACATTCAATCAACTTGTAGTTGTCATGGCTCACTTGTAAAGATAATAGGATAAAAGCTAAGTTCAAACTCATGTACTTCCCAAAACCTCAAGTTCTCTTTGAAATTAACTAATGATGGTGGTGTTAAATTTCCATCCATGAAGCAATCATTTTTCAAATCCATAAGAACCCCTGATATCTCTCCCAACATTAATGATTACACCTCAGGATATAGCAATTTTTATCATGAAACTAGAGAACGTTCTCTGCATCTCATCCTCATCGAATCACATTTAATTTTCCTCATTGGTATTGATAGGAGACCAACCAAAAATTCCAAGTCGGCTTCCACCTAAAAGGTTCTTCATAGAGAAATTTGCATAAAATTATATGAGTTTGGGTTTACTCCTTATTCTCTTCCATCCTCTCCTGAATCTCCACCTTAAATAATCGATCCACCTTCTCACACTAGCATAAGTTCATTAAGTCCATACAATGACATATCATTTTTAATATCCCTCAGCCATGTGTTATTCTACATGAGTTTCCAAATCCATTTGATCTCTTTTTGTTTCCCATCTTCATGGGTGCTCTGACATCTTCTTTTATGATACCACATCTACTCCTCTTTCACACTCAATTTAGTGATTTTTTCCATGAAAAAAATATTATTTCTTTTCCAATTTTGGAACTAGTTTCTCTCCGATTCCTTTAGCTTGCTATAAAACCGACAGCTATTGCATTCAGTGACAGTTCCTTCAAAAGTAACAAAAGAATCCGGTTCCCTTGTATTTCATTTAAGCTTCCGCCTTCTTGAATGCAAGACCTACTTGCATCATAAATTCTATGCAGGCCCTCGGAATTCACTTTCCCCAATAACCCAAGCCAAAGACCTAGAATGTCCTTTCTTAAACATTTCTACCATTCAAACAAACCAAAAAATAAAAAAATGCATCTTAACTTACACTTCAGTTACCTCATCTTCAAACCACTCTTGCATTACACAACCTATATTCTCTAAATACCCATTCAATTCATTTGATAAGGAGCAAAGGCTTAACTAACCATTATGGGTAATGCCTAATCAGTAATCAATCAAATAGCAACAATAATGTAAAAAAACACATAATTCAACAAACAAACAAAAAAAAGGAAAGCATCAAAAGCACATAAATTGTTACCAGAAAGCTGTGACGGTCATGAAATCATTAGTAGAAGCCATGATGCAAAGCGAAGCAATTGCAGAAGCAAATTGAAAGAACCTCAAGATAAGTCCCCCAGGTGTCCCTGGCATTCCCTGGATATCCCTCATCCTCACTCTGGGTGCATTATTGGCTCCATCAGTAAGCGGAGGAGCTTCGATTGAGTGCACCGAAGGATGACTGACGTTCATGGCTTCAGCAGAAACCCCCCACCTTCATATTCTCATCATAACCCACTCTAAAAACACCACTCTCACACCCAAATTTGGTCAGTTTTTCACCAAAATTAACTAAATTTGATCCCAATTCGGCGAATTCGCACAGATCAGAGAAACCCCAGACCTTCAAAATCCAAACTTGATCAAAACCCTAGGTTTCCCAGAATCGGAAACAAGCAAAGATGGTTTTTTTATTGGTTAGATTGATTGAATGGTTGCTCGAATTGAGCAAAATTAGAGATGTGATTACGAAGGGAAAGAGAAGGATGAGATCTGTGTTGTTATAAGTAAAGTTGAACAGTTGATGAAAGTGTAGTGATAACAAATGGCTGAAGGAGGAAAGGGAGAGCTTAGAATATATGAGAAATGGCGTACGGGGTTTTCTGATGCTACTGCTTTTGCATCCCTTCTGGCACATTCTAATATGAGGTGTTTTGCTTTGTTCATCCACTTTTGCTCTTATAGGTGTAGGGTTTTCAACATTAATACCTTATTTCGAGACATGCTCATATAGTGCATAGATTTTCAAGTTAACCCATAAGTTTGTCGCGTAGAGTTCAAATCTATACCCATGGGTGTACAACTATAATAAAGTTAAACTATTTCCAAGTTCTGGTTTGGAAAGTTATTTTTGACTCTTTGTTTTTCCTTCTAAAAGCTCAATAGCCATAAGGCTTAATGTTAAAGTTGTAACTTGGACTTATAATTTTGATTACGAAAAAATGACAGTTTTAGAACTTCAAAATGGTTGTTCTACCAATAATTTATAATGATGTGTTGAAACAATAATTAGTATTGTTGCGTTGCTAAGACATTTTCTCTTTGTTAGTAAATATTAGAGATGATTCATTATCTTCTTCAAACTTCCCGACAGCTACCATGACCATGAAAAAATTTAGCGCATCAAGAAATAATGAGAATATGAGAAAAATCAGTTACATAAATCCTTATTTTGAGATAAAATATAACTTACAAATATAGCATTATCTAATGTACGATTTAACTACTCTAGATACGTGTATTTCTACTTCCTCACTATCTGTTCTACTCAATCACACCCTCTTATCGCCTATCACTCCAACCATAGGTATGAGACAAGGAGACCGACTTTCTCTTTATCTGTTTATTATCATGGCAAAAGCTTTTTCTTGAATGTTCAATCACCCATAACGAAATGGGACTATCTGCGGTATCAAAATTCAGAGACATTCGCCTTTCATCAGTCATATTTTGTATGCGGACGATTTCATTTTTTTTTTTGTCTGGCTAACATAAACACACACACACAATGTTAAAGATATCCTTTAAAAATATTGTTTGCCTTCAAGACGAGCAATCAACTTTGATAAATCCTCAATTTATTTTAGCGCCAATGTCCATAACAAACATACTAAAATGATCAATAGGATTTTGGAAATCAAAGTCTGCAAGCCCAAAGACAATTATCTCAGCTCACCTCTCCGCCATTCTAAAAAGAAATCTCGTGATTTCCAGTTCCTAGTTGACAAAGTTAATAACAAATTGACTAGCTGAAATTCCAAAGTTCACTCTCAGGCGAGGCGAACGATCATGATCAAATATGTCCTAAACTCTATTCATGTTTACATAATGCAATCCTTCCTCCTTCCACGTATGGGTGGGCACGGAACGGGATGGGACGAGATATACTCATCCCGTTCATACGGGATCGGGACGGAATGGAATTAGCGTGCTAATCTGGACATATCAACTAGAAGTCTGAACATAATCATCTAGAATACATTCTGAACAAAAATTATCAAAACATAATATAACTATCTAAGAACGACTGGTAAGTGAAGAGTTAGAACTTACCAATGATCTCTTCATCTTTGGATTTGTGTTTAGGGTTCAAAATTCAAAATTGGGGGTCTCTGAAATCCTGGTTGTTTTTCTTCTTGATCGGTGTAAGGGCTCCTACAAAACAAAAGGGCATGCTAACAAAGTGAAAATTTCTTTAAACAAATTTGATCAAACAAATCACGCCTATCTCATTGAAAGCTAAAAATCTAAAAAAATTAGGATTATGTCAAACAATTTTCTTTAAACAAATACCTAAAGAAGTTGAATCTTGCCTGTAAAAATTGACGGATTGTGTAATAGAGAGCTAGAGAAGTTGGATGAAGCGGAAGAATGAAGGGGAGGAGGTGTGTCATCGTCGTCGTGTGCCATGTGCGACTGCCGACTATGCTGTTGGAGTCGTCGTCTTGGATCTGAGCGAGAACACTTTGGATCGAGGGGATGAGGTGTGTCGTCGTCGACGTCGTGTGTTGGCGTGCTGCTCTTAAATATCTCTTCTTTTTCTTGAATCTCTCTTCAAGATCACAGTGGTGGCCTGGGTTCTTGGTTTCTCGATTTCTCTCCTTTTGGACTTGAAGCTCGCTTATTTTATTTTGTTTCTTTTGTGCTGCTCTTCAAGAACACAATGCTTCTTCTTCTTGAATCTCTCTTCAAGAACACAGTGTTGCTCGTGAAACTCACTTCTTTTCTTTTGTTTATCGGTTTCTTGAATTTCTATTTTGTTATTTGTTGGCTTCCCTTTAGTAACCCTAAACCTAACTAAAGGAATGAGAGATCAGAGAGATACGTATTACAAATTTACCATCAAAAGATTAATCTAGAGATGTGTGTGAGAGAAAAATTGAGATGCTAAAAATGTTATATACATCAGCGAATTTGTATGGGCATCACAATCCTAAAATAAATAAATAAATAAATATATTAATAATTAATATTAAAAAATTAGCTCGAGACGGGATTGGCGGGATTGAAAATCTTCATCCCATCCCATCCCATTCTAGATCGGGACGGGACGGAATCGGGATGAAATTATTCAATCCCATTAAGACCCGGAAAAATCAGGATGGGACGGGATTGGGATCGCGGGATGGGATGCCCACCCCTACTTCCACGTGCGATGACCACCCGACTTGACAACCTGGCATGGGATTTCTGGTGGAATGACTCTGTCGATAGCAAAGTTCGACATCTATGCAAATGGAGTCGTATAGCCCGATCTCGACAATTAGAATGGCTCAATATTCCCGAATCCAAAAACAAAAATTTTACCTTTATGGCAAAAAACATCTGCCAAACTTTTAACTTTCTTCTCAACCATAGTGTTCTACAGCTCAAGGCTATCTACTTTCACAACAAAAGTCTTTATCAACTCACAAAATCTCCTACTGTGGCCTCTTTTGCCTGACAAAGCGTCTTTCAGCCTTGCTCAAAATGAAAAAAAAATGGTTCATTTGGCAAATTCTTTCTGGTCGGCAGATCGACTTGTGGAATGATGGATGGGTTAAAGTAGAGTTGGTTTTGTCTTACTGTGATCTGGCTCACAATGATCCACCTCACCCTTTGTGGCCAACTGCTATCACTGATTTGCGACAATTGACTCCCTTCAGAATGTCCACTCAAATGAGGAACTTGTCCATTATCTTTTGCCTGCTCTCGTGGCACGAGATATCCCGGATATTACAACATGTTTTCTTCAAACCCTGATAGTTGTGTATCGGTTTGATTAAAAAAAAAAATTGGTTAAAAGTGCCACCAAAGTTTTTTTTTCAAGACCAAATCAACAATTCTACCTCCTCCCATAGCAACTCTTACTTATTTCCAACCAGTTTGCTTCCTCATATGAGGAGATTAAAAACTTCTTCTTTTTTGCTGCAGAATTTTAAGTCAAAATATCATCTCAACCCTTACCAACCTTAGTCGCAATCACATTCCCATCGAGGACAGCTGCACCTTTTCTCACCAAGCCTTTTCTCACCAAGCTTCGAAAATTGCAGCCCATTTATTCTTCACTTGCCCGATTGCCAACCTATGGTGGCAGTTGTGCCCACTGCCCATTGACTGGACAAATGAGAATTTCCCCTACCCACTATCCAAATATTATTCTCTTTCATTTGGGACACTGCCACGACCCATGCATTAGAAAGTGAAACCATGCTCTTCCAATTCACGATCATCATTTTATCTATTTGCATAATTTGTAACAACATTTTTCTCATAGCTAAACACTGCCCTTAGATGTTATTTAATACCTTCGACCTTACTTGTTCCTCATGGAAGAAACACTAGTTTTTTTTTCCGAAAAGATGCTATTAGGAATCCCTCACCCCAATTCTTGTACCAAGTTCTAGAAGTAGCAACCATAACTCACACCTTGCAATGACAATCACTCAACCTTCCCCTCTATGACCCCTAATTGAATCCCAGATCCATGGGGTACTCTATTATGTACACTACACCAAAAATACCCATCAGCAACGGTTTGGGACCATGGGGGTAACCTATTGATACGGCTTAGAGGCCTGGCCATTTGAGGCGTCGCCAAATCACCATTGACGACTATAAACCGTGGCAACGGTTTTATGTTCGAGGAGGCTTGATGATTTTATGCATTTAGCCACGGCTACCTAGCACGGCTAGATGTTCCACGTTCCATAACCGTGGCAACATATATCACTTATCTTGAATTGCTTTGGTCTCATAGCCGTTGCAAGCATAATGGCAACGGTTTTAAGCCGTTGCAAGCATGATGGCCATGAAGTACCATGGTTTTAAGCGGTGCACAGTCAAAACAAAATTCAAAAAAAGAAAAGAAATCTGGTTTGTTGCGAGGGTTTGAAACCTTTGCAAATTAATATAATAAAAAAAAATTTGCTGCTGTAGCAAAATCATAGCCCCACACCTGCAAAATCAGTCCTTACTAAGATCGACAAGACACTTGCCATGTGGCATGTACCCTTGCCTACAACACGGCTACCGTGTCATGCCTCCGGCACGAATAGGATTCCACAAACTATATGTTAGATAAATACAAAATCAACCATAAAATGGAACCTTGTCAAGTTTTGACGCCAAATAAAAACATGAAAACAAATAGCACTAATGTACAATAACATAATTAACCTTTTTATGCTCAACCTTAAGTGGAAATCCTTCATGGTAGAGACTAGGCATTGGGTTTGCTTTGTAAGAGCCAACGGATTGCCACATTAAGATATGCTTTAACCTTGAACTAAATATTAACATTAGATTATGATCCTAAAAGAATGCAAAAAATAAAAAGAATGCAAAAAATAAAAGAAAACTTACAAATACTAAGTTCATAACATAACTTTATACATAAACCATTTGCATTCATCATCTGAAATTCAGTATTATTGTCATGTTTTCATAACATACTAAGTGCATAATATGTTCAAAGCATTCACATAGGAGATCAAAGATCAGTCAGTCTTGAAACGATAAGAGGAGTATGAAAGTGCACCAAGGCTCCAACTAGTATGGATCAATTCAGCCTTCGCAGTTTCCCATGCAGCACCAAGTGCTACATACAACGGGTCAAAATGGTCTAGCCATGGGTGCGCCATTTTGGCAGAAGGCGCCTTCTGGTAAAAGTTATTCACATTGCTATGCCTGCATTTTCACAATCACTTCTTTATCTAACAACCTCTATATAATTCTCATACAAAATAATGAAATAAATCGCATGTGAAATGTGAATTTACCTTCCATTCACCATCGCCACCTTCCCCCAAGTACCCTCAAGTTATGCGCAACACTCCCTGATCCAATTATAAGCACATTTTCATCGCGTAAAGGGGCCAATGCCTTGCCCATGTTGTAGTGATGGGTACCATCCTTCTATGTTTGAACTGAAAGTTGGCAGACTGGGATGTTGGCCTTTGGGTACATTAGCATGAGTGGAACCCAACCGCCATGATCAAGTCCTCTGCCTTTCTCTTCACGCACACGCTTTAATCCACCTTCTTACAACAATTCCTTCACTCTCTTTGCCAAGGCTGGTGCACCAGGTTCTGCATGACTCGTGTGGACTGAATTTTGGAAGCTTCCATAGTTTGAAAGCAATTATTTTATGTTGATTAAGATTGTCTAGGTACCTTGTTGAGCTATATTTTTCGTTGTCGACCATCCCCACTGAGTAAGCTCTTTGCAAGAGTGGCCTATCGAATTGTTTCACCAGCTCCAAGCCAGTATCATCACCTCTAATAAGCTTTACAACCTGAAACAAGATAGTAAATTGACTTAAGATCTTTGCCCCAATGACAAATTTATTTTCAGTCATGAACAAATTAGAGTATTTCGTTAAGAAAATGATCACTGATTGAAAAAAAAACACGTACCTGATTCATACGGGGTCTTAGAATTGAGGAGTGTTGTATGCACAAAGAAGTTGTCATTGCCATCCGATTCATCTGTTGTAAGTCATACACATCAGCTAGAAAAGGACACAGTTTACATAAGACATAGTTGGATTAATAAGCATTCCTCTTCGGAACATAGATAAAATCGACTGTTGAAAAGATGAGAAGCAACACAAATCTCAGATATCCACTTTGCCCATTGTCCCAACATCAATGATATGAGCCCAATCAACATCAATTCTGAAATGAAACCAATTCAATTTTCTCTAAGTGAAATACACAAACTGCTCATAGTGTATGGATTGCGGGAAGCAACACTCAGTCTCACCTTCCTTGATCTTCTCCACCGAATCAATAAGAGTTTTCCTCATTGTCTTCTTCAACCACTGCAAATATGACAGTTCATAAGTACACACTGACATGGATAGAATAGTATCACACAATACTAATAACTTGATAAGTGTTTTGCACCAATAACTACCTTGCAGAATCAAAAAAAATACAATTACTGTGTATTTATTATGTGGAACTGCTTCCAGTAGACAGCTAGACATTTCTTTTTAAGGAAAAATGAAAGCAAACCTTGCTTTTTGCACCAGGAGCAGGGCATGTCTTCAAAAGATTGACAATTTTCTTTGCATTATTTATGTCATCACTATCTCCTTATTCTTTGTACGACTCATGATCCCTGTATGGAAACAAGCAACAATCAGTTTGCCTCGAATAAATGCGGATGCCTCATTATTGCCATGAAAGATATGGAAAAACATTGAAGGCATCATCTTTATATGAAAATCAAATTTCCCTAATCCAAGAAAGGTCTAGCAAGGCATTAGCTTAGTTCATAATAGCTGAAGAGCTGCACTTGATAAACGTCACAAATCCTATATGCCTATTAAGCAGATATTCATAATATGTAAGACAATATCTACACCAATAAAGGACTCTGTAATGAAATATTACCTAAGCTATTCAAAACAATAAAAGAAGGCACACCAATGTCATAATACACAACAAGCTGCAGGATATGGTTATTGTGCAAAGAGTAGATGTTTGTATCGGAAAACCTTCAATGTTTCCTCCAGCATCACCCATAGCTCATTGAAATATCAAATAACAAATTGAGTACCACAGGAGGCTTGAATAATACAGGAATTGCGCACACACAACAATTGATCAACAGACGCAAATTCTTTTCTCTGTTGGTCAAATCTGATATATTTAATAGACAACTTTTGGTTTTAATATGAGAATATAGTCCCCTATTTTCTTCCAAATGCTAAGGCTTGACATTATGAACTCCTTTAAAAAAAAACATTATGAACTCCTTTTATGTTGAAAATATACCTAGTCTTGATATCATGGCATCACTGTTTCCACATCGTATAAAATTCATGTTTAACAATGGATTAAATGAAAGTCACAGGATTTAATTAATTATTTTATCCAAAGTGATTGCTCATCAGTAGTCATCAGATAAGGATACAAGTAACAAAAACCAAATATGAAGATACTCAAATCAACAACAATCTTTGATCAACCTAGTTGATAAAAAATCTTAATTTGATGCTTGATGTAGTGGTGACTCACCATGAGAGCAAAACCTGTGGTAGTAGTCCAAGCATGACCAATAGTAGACCCAACAAACTCAACTTTACCTAGATGTCCAACAAACATGACTGAAACCAAATAAATGGAGTAGTAAGAAATAAATGGAGTAGTAAGCAAACATGTCCAACAATTACTCTGTATCATTCGTCAATGTCAGCCATTACTGAAAGCTGATGTTTGTCTCTCAGCTCTGTCAATCTGGCTTCATATACAGCCTGATAACCCATACATGCAGTCAATACAAGTTGGTTGCTGTCAAATGTTGCACTAGCAAGGGACTGCAACAAGGTAACTGCATCTCCAACGTCATTTGTTGTCAGTAATGCAAGAACTACAAGAAAACTAAATAGGATTAAGCTCTAAAAATTACCAGTAGAGCATAGACAAGTAGGATACTGCATATGCACAAACAACAAAAAAAAATGCGGTTCGTTTTGTACCGTATAACTCCATCAAAGCAAGTGCAGTTCGAAATAGCATAACACGATTTCCTTCAAATAGAAGCACATCCCATATTCTAAGAACTGGAGTCAGAGTAAAAATTAATTGTAAAAGTTCCATATAAGTTTCAATATGAAGGTTGTATGCACTACCAACCTCAAGGTCACAAAGTGAGCAAAATGTGATATCGTCATCTCTAAAATCAGGCAAAACAACATCGTCCTTAAAGGCAAATAGGAGTGGTAGTAAGGGTTCGACCTGAACATTTGTTTTCCATGGATCCATGTACTTCTTCCTTATAAAACACCTGAGGATCTTCCTTTCCATCCTCCTGAATAACCTTAGTACTATCTGACTGAATATAGACCAATAATTCAGGTTTGTAAACATGTTGGATTTGGTTTTTGTTCTCTTCCTAAAGCTGGTTTTATTTGTTGAATCAATTGCAGTGCACCTTATAAATAGAAACATCACTGAAAGTGCCTGAAGAGTGAAAACCCAAATCAAATCAATATCCTTACTATAAAAAATTAGAACTTGGGAAGCAACTTATGTATCATACCACAAATGAAAAAACTGAGAGTACTACGATCTCAACAATCTGATTTCCCAGGAAAGGCCCTAAAAATGCATAAAAGGCCAAAACAAGAAAATTGTACACTGCCATCCCTACGCTCTGCAATTCATAAGTGAAATAATAAGAGGAGCTAAATTTCAAGACATCAAGGATTAAAAAATTAAGTTATCAACAATTGGGTTTACAGTATAAGGCCTAGTGGCAAACCAACAGATGAAAAGTTCAAAATTTGTGGGTTCAATTAAACAAAACAAGCTTCGAGACCAAATTTTGTGAAGTGGGTCTTGATGTTTTGTTAGTATACAATCTATTTTCAAGTAACCTTAAAATAAATTAGGGTTTTATAGTTGTAGATGCCAAATATGACATTTGGGGCTAAATAAGTCTATGAAAAAAATGACGAATTAGACATCTAAACCTAAAAAACTAAAAAGTTGGTATTAAAAAACACAAATTTATACTGCAAATAAAAGAGAATTAACAAATGAGCATGTGGAATTAGACCTAAAAACGCAGTTTCAAGCAATGGGGTTTGAAAATTTTCTCTCAAAATAATGAAATTTTGAGAAGTTTGGTCTCATGGGCATTGAAAAATAGGATTTTATGTTAAGAAGAAATACCTGTAATGGGTGAAGAGGGCGTTGCCAGCCATGGCGTCTCATGGAGCAGTGAGGGAGATGAAAATATGGAGGGAGCAGTGAGGGCGATGGAGAGATGGAGGGAGCAGTGAGGGAGATAAAGAAATGGAGAGAGCAGGGAGGGAGATGGCGAGATGAGGAAGCAGTGAGGGAGATGACGAGATTGAGGGAGGGTGAAGGAGTTTCATCGAGCTTTACGTCGAGCGCCAAGTAAAACGAGAGAGGAAATAAGCGAGCACCAAAAAGCCCGCCCAAGTTTTTTTACAGTGTTTTTCATTTGTGTTGTAGTGTAGCCACGATTTTAGGCTCTAGCCATGGTTTTGAGCCGTGGCCATCTCCATGTAGTTAATCAAGCCTTTTGGTGTAGTGATGGTTTTAGGCTCTGATGCGGATTTAACTAACCTAAATTAACAGGTTAATTTAACCTACTTGTAATAACCGCAAGTGCACGGTGCCTAACTGGTAGACAACGGCAAGTACGGGTCGATCCCACGAGGAAGGTGGATGCAATTGAAATTTTAGAATTTAATTAAACTAATTTATAGGAAAGGGGGTTACAGCATTTTTAAATCTAAACTAAAAATCAAATTAAAAACAAAATAAAAAGTTTTAAATAATATGAGAAAGGAAACCAAGGCATTGAATCCACCACAGGTTCTTTGAGATTTGTGTAATCAAAGATATTGTTTTCAAGATTTAACATGACTAACCTAAAGATTAATCTAAGTTCACAATTGATTTAAGCATAGGTATAAACCCCTAGAATTGCGTGTCTTCTTACAGCACACACAATCACAGGTTTATTTTAACTAATCCTAATCCCTAGCATTGTGTGTCTTCTTACGGCACACACAATCACAGATTCAGATTAATTGATTAAATCAGACTTTTGAATTTCAACAAAGGGTACTTCTAACTACCGACTAGTCTAGATAATTAATCAGGATATAATCGGTGAAAGCAATTTATTAAAAATCATAAATCAAATGTGTTTAACGTTCAAGCATAAAGAAAATAATAAATTTAAATACACAAACTCTAGGAAATCCCGTGGTTTCATCGTAGCCTTGGCGAATGGTTTAGCTGGTCATGGTGGCGGTGGGCACAACGTCAATGGAGGTGGAAATCATCTCTGCACGGACGCGAATCCCGAGAAAACTGGCCAAAAGCACTCTGTGGTGGTACAGAGCAAAACCGGGGGTGTGAATAGCCGAATAACCGAAATAACCTTCCCGCCTCTGCTACAGTGGCGCTACAGTGCTGCTACAGTGCAGCTCGTCTTCTCCAGCGCGACAGCAGATGTTCGCGGCCTCGTTCTCGCTCCTCGCGAGTCCCCTCGACCTCCAAATGCTTCCAAAACCTGAAAAAGATGAGAAAACGTGAGGAAACACCAAGAAAACAGTAAAAACAAAGAGAGATAAGCGAGCGATGCTCCCCTGTTTTCGCTTCCCGTTTCAGCGATGGTTGTGCGCGTGGACGAGGTGTTCTGTGGTGGTTGGACGGTGGTGGAGAGACGTTAAGGACGCCTGGACGAAGAGAGGACAGAGAGGAAAGGAGGACGGTCTGCGGCGAGGCGGAACAGAGTCGCGGTGCGACTCTGTTTCGCGGCGTGGTTGGGGTGGCTCTGTCGCGGCGGTCGAGTCTGTTCTGTCCGCCTTGTGATGTTGGCCGTGAAGGATGGGGACAGGGAGAGGGATATTGCGGTGATGGTGGAAAGTTGACGTGAAACAGGGTTGTCACACCCCTGTTTCACGGTGGTGACGATGGCGGTTGTGCTGTCTGGCGGTGGAGGTAGCGAGGTGACGGTGGTGGTGCGGTGATGATTGCTGGGGGGTCTGGACAGAGAATGAGTGATTGATAGATAAATGGTGGCTTGTGATGAGAATCACTTGTGAGAGAGGAGGGGTTTTGATTTGTCTCTAATTCCTTTTCCCTTCTCTCCTCCTCCCCCCCATTCTCACCCTATCCTCCTCTATTTATAGAGAATGAGAAGATGAATAGGGATGAGATGAGGGGTAGATTCATCAATGAGGGTAGGATTGAGTTTGGTTTTAGGTTATGGATTAGGTTATGGATGGGGTTTAGGTTATGAATTAGGTTTCAAGGTTTAGGTTTGTGGGTTTTAGGTTTCAAGGTTTAGGTTTGTGGATTTTTAGGTTGTGAGCTAGGTGTTGGGTGTAGGTTTGTGGATTTTTAGGTTAAGAGTTAGGTGTTGGGTGTAGGTTTGTGTTTTGTTTGATACCACAATTAAAATTGCCTAATTGTCGTTTGTGACTGCTTAATATGGATTTATCGTTTAAGCTCAAATTCCTGCAAAGATATTAAAACGAAATAATTACTATAAAATATAATAATCGAAACACTAACATGTACAAATTAAGGGATATATTCTGTAATAATTATGTGAATATCAAATACCCCCAAACCTATATTTTGCTAGTCCTCGAGCAAAACAATAAAAAGAAAATCCTAACTCACTTTCGCAGGAATCATCGGTTGCACTTACCTTAAACGTGCAACAAGGCTTTAAACCCCTAGATTACCTCTAGTGGACGAGTTATAGTCTCGTGAGGGTTTCCAGACATGTTACCCACAAACATTACTGACTCAATCAAAACTTGGTCAAACAGTGTTCATTTTAAAACTTCAAGAAATGCAAGAAACCAACAGTGTCATTTTAGTGTATCAACAAATCTCCAAATAATTTAATATTCTCCAAAGGTTAGAAAAAATTCATAATCATCCTCAACTCAATGTGTGTGTGTGGATAGCACTGTCAACATAACTTTTCATTTCAGAGTAAAACAATGACTAAATCTCCTGTAGAAAGTTTGTTTTGACTTCAAACCTCTCATGTCACTCACAACAAAACACTCAGAGATTTGATATTTCTCTCAGTTTATATGTGAGGAAAAGAGTAAATGATGGAAAACAATCATCTCACATATAGTAATATGAAGAACGGACTTTTCAAGAATGGAATGAACATGATCTCATGGACAGGAATATCAATTACTTTTGGGAATGTTGAATCAAACACCATAGGTCTTGGTTATTAAATCTCCACATCTACGAAACCAACCTTTACCTAAGATCAACTAGGACTTTGTTGGGTTGTAATGGGGCTTGGTTAATAGTTAATAAGGAATGTCAAAGGATTCTAAAAAAAATTTCTAGGAATGTATACACCCATTATACGTACAATTAGGGCTGTTAAGAATAAATCAATGTTGCGCACCATCAATTTTTTTTCTTCATTCTCACATCTTTATACTCATTCACATTCTTCTTCTGTTTCCTTCCTTCTTCTTTTTTTCTTTCTTTCTTTTTCTTTCTTGCTTTCTTTATTTCTTTTTCTTTCTTTCTTTCTTTCTTTCTTTCTCTTTCTTTTCATAGAGGATTTATGAAATATTTTATATTTTGATCTTTCATGCCCTTTTGACACCAAGTATATTCATCCGTACACATTCCCAGAAAAGTTGGGTAAAGGTTAATGGGTTAACAAATAAAAGTTAATCTAAGGCTCAAAAGGCTACAAAAAAGGTTAATGTTATAGGTAAGTTAAAAGGCTAGTTAATGGTCTAAAGAAAAAAATGCCTAGATCATTTCCTAAGTTCGGGTCAGTATTATGACATCTCAATTGAATAAGCCAAGAAGTTCTAGTGTAATAATTCAATTTTTATGTCATTCCCAAAGCAATTGATCAAAAGAATGAAAATAATGAGATCATCAACGAGATAATGTAGACTCAAGAAAAATCAGAGTTTATGTATAACCCTCAGAAAAATAGAAAGGCTCAAAGCTTTCAGGGTTAAGTCTCCACTATTATTCTAAGGTTTCTAGTATATATTTCATTCGTCAACTTCAAGTTATGCTAACATGGCTCATGGTGCAAAGATAATCGAGTTGAAAAATCTTATGAACTAGATCTAACTTAAGGATCTTAATAAACTTTCAGTCTTTTATCAATATACCAATATGTCAAGTTGGCTTGCATTTTCTTGAGCATAAAACATTTAAAGTCCATTTTCATACTCGTAAAAGACCAAGTTTTCTTGACAGAAAAACATTTTTTTTTTCAAGAAAAGAAAAGAAAATACTACGAAAAAAAAAAAAATGAAAAATTCACCGACTCATGAATCCTACCCCCAAACCTAATCCAAACATTGTCCTCAATGTTTAACAAAATAATCTTACAAATGAATGAAATAAGTACAGGAGAGGAGGTTAGAACAGTATTACCGCGGTGAAGATTTTACCAATTTCCAAGAAATCATCCATCAATGAGGCTCACAAACATAAGAAACATGGAGTTTTCATTAGAAATCGATAAAATGCAGACTCGACACTAACAAAGAAAACTAAAAAAAGAAAGCTAGTTGTAAGTCAAAACTGTTACGGAGCTAACGAGTAAGAGTGAAACACAACTAAATAGGGTACTCGAAAATCAATCCAGACTAACCGCACACAACTAAAGCTAGGCTGCCTCCTAGGAGCGCTTGGTTTAACGTCATCAGCTCGACAAATATTCTTCCTAAAAAAATGGTGTATCAACAAAATGTAGAGGAAGAATATGACAAAAACTTAGTCCAAGGTCGTATATCAACAACCTGAACAGTTGAGGATCAGCCCACCAAAATATAGCAATCACATGGGGCACCAAGTACACGAGGACATTCCAAAAGTAACCAGTAGTCATACACAACAAATGATCCTTGCGTGCTCCAAAAAGGGAACATCCTATGTCTGGTTCCAAATCAGAAGATTGAATAATTTGCACAACAGGATGGTGCAAACTGAAATCCTCACTACAACACAAGGGATCGGTGAAGGTAGCCTTAATAAATGGGAATGTGATGCAAGTAGATGAGACGATGGATATATCAGGTGATACAGGCTCATCACATGAATCATATAGAGATATTGGTCTAGACAACTCATCACCTGAAAATGCATACCTGAGGGTGTCAGGTAATTGTTTAAGGTCAAGCTCAGGTGGCTCAACTGTTGGGGCTAGTTTTGACTCATTGAGTGGAAGAGGTTTCACTTTAGACTTCCATTTATAACTAGGATCCATAATGGGGACTGAGTCAAGCAAATCATTGACTTCCCTAATGGAATCATCAACATCAAAGTCTAAACTAAATTGAGTCAAACAAGCCTCTAAACAGTCAAGGGGAGACTCTAATGAATGTACACAGTTTGATTCGATGCATGAGTCACTAAGGAAGCATGAGTCAACAAGGGAAGGAGATGTCTGTAGTGCCTCAAAATCGACAGGTTCATCAATAAATGAGTCACTAGGGAATTTTTCTGACTCTATCGCAGGAAGTGACTCAACTATCTGACTCACAGTCATCTCAAGTTTCCGGATAGCTTGAGAGTTTTGTTGAAAAATAGTTGTCAAATCTGTGATATTATGAGAATTTTGCTCAAGCACTTCTCCTGTTCGCTCTATAAAAATTTTCATGATATTCTCTAACTCAGTATCAGGAATGAAAGCTGGAGGAGTCTGAGGAGTGTCTAGAGGGCCTTCATGGTACTGACCATGAGCCCATGAGGAGTCAGGATGATAGGCTAGACCTGGGTTGTAATAATCTAAATATGAATCATAATCAGATCGTCGCATGTCATAAAATGAATTGACTTGCTCGTAAAAATAGGCTGGATAATCCCTTGTGTTCATTTTTTTTTTTTTTTTGTTTGTTTTTTTTTTTTTTTTTAAAGCACTAACTCTAAAAATATACACAGGCTCACATGCAAACAACAACCAATAAATGCACAAGAAACATGACTCCCTAAGCAATCAACGTTTTTGAGATCAATTATATTTTTATCTTTGGGGGACAATTATTTCTTATGTAATCTTTATGACATAACAATGGGTGCTACAAGTTGATCCTAAGAGTGTACACTTTACACCGCAAAGTTCAAAATCAGTAGGCTAGAGTTTTGTTTCAAAGAAACCGGATTACCGCACAAGAGAAGGAGGTCACAATGGTCCAATTAAGTACTTCCTTGTGCTACCGCTCTGTAAGCCAATAGATGTGAGAACGATGTGATGTTAAATGCACACTTGAGGCTTGTGTTCCTAACCAAAAACTGTTAGTTACACCAATTCTTCTTGTGGATCGTAGCTTACTTATGACTCGGCGTACCGGGTGAATTACCCTTGTGGCAGTGGCCTCTCGGAGTTCATTGAATGATTAAACCCATCGTCACTTTTAGCTTGGATCAACACAAAAAATATTGGATTCACCTTGGTCTTGGTTGTCATATGAACACCGTACCTAAAAAATGCTCTATCTAACTTGCTAATTGATTTTAATTATGTTAGGATATTGGTTGCACACAGCTGAAGTGATGAGGTGGGGATATCAAGTCCCACCAATTTCTATTTATAAGCTGGGTCTGCTTATTATGAATTACTAAAATTTAGCATCCACAATTACAGAAATTTAACAACCAATCACACAATTTCAAACAATTACATCAAGCACCCTGGTCGCTAATACGTTGCGTGTGATAGAAATACTTACAGTGTGCGCATTCCGTTCTACACAAAAAGTTAGCACAATTCAAAAAAAGTCCGACTTCTCTTTATATGTTTCAATCAGCACACAAGCACATGCAAATAAATTTACTGGTCTTGGTCTTAGAAGTCGGATTTCTAAATCATAAAAAATTATTGGGTAACAATTAAAATTGTTTCCCTATAATTTCTTTTGACTTAGAAAATTTTGGGTTTTTTTTTTTTTTTTTTTTTTTTTTTTTAATTAAACAAAATGAAAAATAGTAAAGTTCAAAAAATTATTACACCGCACACTCGTAAAACGAGGTGAAAATAAAAGTACAACTCTCCTCACAAAATAAAAATTTTCTTGATGTTTTTGCAGGATCGTCAAATTTCCTCGAGAAGCGTGTAATCTGCAAAATCAACAGAAAATGAGTGTAAAAAGAACAAAATAAAAATAAAAATAAGAATAAATTTAAATATTTTTTTTTTTTAAAATTTTTAATTTTATAATTTTTTAATTTTTTTTTTTTTTTGATTTTTTATAATTGGTGAAAATAAATCTTAAATTCAATTACAACGCAACCTTCCCCGGCAACGGCGCCAAAACTTGATGCGGATTTAACTAACCTAAATTAACAGGTTAATTTAACCTACTTGTAATAACCGCAAGTGCACGGTGCCTAACTGGTAGACAACGGCAAGTACGGGTCGATCCCACGAGGAAGGTGGATGCAATTGAAATTTTAGAATTTAATTAAACTAATTTATAGGAAAGGGGTTACAGCATTTTTAAATCTAAACTAAAAATCAAATTAAAAACAAAATAAAAAGTTTTAAATAATATGAGAAAGGAAACCAAGGCATTGAATCCACCACAGGTTCTTTGAGATTTGTGTAATCAAAGATATTGTTTTCAAGATTTAACATGACTAACCTAAAGATTAATCTAAGTTCACAATTGATTTAAGCATAGGTATAAACCCCTAGAATTGCGTGTCTTCTTACAGCACACACAATCACAGGTTTATTTTAACTAATCCTAATCCCTAGCATTGTGTGTCTTCTTACGGCACACACAATCACAGATTCAGATTAATTGATTAAATCAGACTTTTGAATTTCAACAAAGGGTACTTCTAACTACCGACTAGTCTAGATAATTAATCAGGATATAATCGGTGAAAGCAATTTATTAAAAATCATAAATCAAATGTGTTTAACGTTCAAGCATAAAGAAAATAATAAATTTAAATACACAAACTCTAGGAAATCCCGTGGTTTCATCGTAGCCTTGGCGAATGGTTTAGCTGGTCATGGTGGCGGTGGGCACAACGTCAATGGAGGTGGAAATCATCTCTGCACGGACGCGAATCCCGAGAAAACTGGCCAAAAGCACTCTGTGGTGGTACAGAGCAAAACCGGGGGTGTGAATAGCCGAATAACCGAAATAACCTTCCCGCCTCTGCTACAGTGGCGCTACAGTGCTGCTACAGTGCAGCTCGTCTTCTCCAGCGCGACAGCAGATGTTCGCGGCCTCGTTCTCGCTCCTCGCGAGTCCCCTCGACCTCCAAATGCTTCCAAAACCTGAAAAAGATGAGAAAACGTGAGGAAACACCAAGAAAACAGTAAAAACAAAGAGAGATAAGCGAGCGATGCTCCCCTGTTTTCGCTTCCCGTTTCAGCGATGGTTGTGCGCGTGGACGAGGTGTTCTGTGGTGGTTGGACGGTGGTGGAGAGACGTTAAGGACGCCTGGACGAAGAGAGGACAGAGAGGAAAGGAGGACGGTCTGCGGCGAGGCGGAACAGAGTCGCGGTGCGACTCTGTTTCGCGGCGTGGTTGGGGTGGCTCTGTCGCGGCGGTCGAGTCTGTTCTGTCCGCCTTGTGATGTTGGCCGTGAAGGATGGGGACAGGGAGAGGGATATTGCGGTGATGGTGGAAAGTTGACGTGAAACAGGGTTGTCACACCCCTGTTTCACGGTGGTGACGATGGCGGTTGTGCTGTCTGGCGGTGGAGGTAGCGAGGTGACGGTGGTGGTGCGGTGATGATTGCTGGGGGGTCTGGACAGAGAATGAGTGATTGATAGATAAATGGTGGCTTGTGATGAGAATCACTTGTGAGAGAGGAGGGGTTTTGATTTGTCTCTAATTCCTTTTCCCTTCTCTCCTCCTCCCCCCCATTCTCACCCTATCCTCCTCTATTTATAGAGAATGAGAAGATGAATAGGGATGAGATGAGGGGTAGATTCATCAATGAGGGTAGGATTGAGTTTGGTTTTAGGTTATGGATTAGGTTATGGATGGGGTTTAGGTTATGAATTAGGTTTCAAGGTTTAGGTTTGTGGGTTTTAGGTTTCAAGGTTTAGGTTTGTGGATTTTTAGGTTGTGAGCTAGGTGTTGGGTGTAGGTTTGTGGATTTTTAGGTTAAGAGTTAGGTGTTGGGTGTAGGTTTGTGTTTTGTTTGATACCACAATTAAAATTGCCTAATTGTCGTTTGTGACTGCTTAATATGGATTTATCGTTTAAGCTCAAATTCCTGCAAAGATATTAAAACGAAATAATTACTATAAAATATAATAATCGAAACACTAACATGTACAAATTAAGGGATATATTCTGTAATAATTATGTGAATATCAGGCTCTAGCCACGATTTTGGGCCGTGGCAAATAAACTAACGGTTTTGAGTCATGGCCATCTCCGTGTAGCTAATCAAGCCTTTTGGTGTAGTTACCAAGACTCAATCTTATTAAAGCCCAACTTCACACATCCCAACATCATCATTTGAATAAAATGACTTATCGCCATCAGGGGCGAACCCAAGATTTTAGTCGAGAAGGGGCGGAATGGAAAATATTTATTAATTGATAATAGTAGCTATCAATGTTAAATCCAAATTTGCATTTTATACCTGAGTTAGTAATTAATAAAAAATACCACTATAAAAAATACATTACATATACCAAATTGGATCCAGCGTAGTTCAATTTTAAGCCAAAATAATATCACTATCAATAACCTTAGCAAAACGCAAACGAACATAATAACTAGAATATATAACTGATATCACAAAATAATTAAGATAAACATCTAGGTGAAGCTAAAAAAATTAAAATTTGCAAATCTAATATGATCATAATACAATTTCATAGAAAAAATAGTTTATATGAGGCTCGAATTTTGTACGAGTTGGCTAATGGTATATATTTTAATTGAATTCTATAGTAATTATTTAGATATTAATTTTAAATATTTATTTGTTGGAGGTTTTACACCACTTGTGAAAAAAATTCATTTATTTATTGTTAAATATTTAATGTTTGCAATTACTAATAAAATTGCATCGAAAATAAAATAAAAATGAGCTCGAACAGTATCGAACTGTCATTTACCAAAAATGATAAACCTCCAACCACTACACCAATGAAGATAGGTTGAAATATTTGTATAAATAATTATTATATTGTATTCTATATTATATAATCGATTTTTTTTAAAACTAAAGAATATATAGTAAAAATATTTTAAAAGTCGAGGGGGGGCCTCGCCCCTTGGTAGGTTCGCCCATGCTCGCCATACCAGCGTTTCAGCTCACCTAGATCAATTTTTTGTGATTGTTACTTATGACGCCAGTTTCTATGATATTTCCAAACAAGGAGCAGTTGGTGTGATGGCTATTGATATGCAAATGAGGATTTTGGCTCATGTGGCTTTCAAGATCGCGAGGAAAGTTCTGAATACTACTATGGCAGAGTGTCATGCAGCGGAAGCAACTATTATCTTGATTTAGGCCAACCAATGGAAGCATAGGTTTATTTTGGGAGACTCGAGTGCCTTGTTATCCATCATCCAACCGGATCTCTCTACTAGTAGTTTTTGTATGAAGACTGGATATGGAAACTTCTCACTGGTAGTATTAAGAGACTTTTAGTTATACACACTAACTAAGAATGTATTTTATAGGTCGAGAACTCAATAACGAGGCTCACCAACTTGCTTTTGACACTGTTCTAAATTTATGTAATCATTCTCTTAATGTAGTAGCTTTATAAGCTTTGCCAAAAAAAAAAAATCTGCTATAGGCAATTGAGATGTACACCCATCTCATTTTTTCATGATTAATTCTTGTTGGCCTGGAGGGCGAAAATACACTTTTACGCCATTCTTTAAACACTTTTTTCCAAAAAGTGGTTAAAGAGCCCCCCAACACACACACACATATTAGAGGTGAGCCTCCAGTCCACTACATCACAAAAGCGTTCGCAATTTCGTGCAACACGGCCTTGTAGCGCAGTTTAAGGATCGTCACCATCCCAGCGCACATTAGCAAAACCCTAGATCGAAACACATCTCAAACTCTCCAAAACTCACACACGCACACATCGATCGATCATCACTAGGTTTTTTTTTTTTTTTTTTTTTTTTTTCTATTTGTAAATTCCGACCCTTTTCTCTCTCTCTCTCTCTCTCTCATTGTTTTCAGCTCTTTTGGCGCTTCGCTTCACCTGCTTTGCTTTCTCTCGTCGATCTCGTTTTAGGGTTTGTGTTTCTTTTATTGGTTTCGAATCCGTACTACTTCGCTGCTTGGGATTCGGGTCGGAGAGTTTGCGTGATTTTCTAGGGTTTAGTCACACAGATCTTCGTTTGGAGCTTTGATTGCTGCTCAAATACGAATCTCAAGATGTTTTGGCGCATGACTGCTCTCTCGGCTACTTCCCCAGTAAGTTAACGAAACCCTAGCTAATAATACTGTTCAAGCTTTCGATTCGGAATTTAGGTTAATTCGATGTGAAATTGAGCTGAAAAGGTTGGATCTTGATTGTGTATTGGATTAGTTGCAATTTGGTTTTTTGGGATTTGGTGTGGATGGATCTTGCTGAGTAGGTGGAGTTTGAGTTGGTCGTGGAGTTTGTTGATCTAGAGACTGAGATTCATTTGGAGTTACTTCGCGAGCTATTTAGTGGAAATGTTGTAAATTTAACAGTTTATTTAATATGAAGTGGATTGCACCAGCTTTGTTAGTTGATTTGGGGATACATGGAGGAGTTGGGGCTGATGCAAATTAATGTCTAGAGTTGCTTTTTTACTTTGAAGTTGGCCCATTTTCTTATTGTCCGATATGGTGTGTTATCACTTTGAGTTGAAGGTGTCTTTTTGTTCTTAATGTTTTCTCATTCGCAAAGGAGTCAGTGGTTAATATGACAGTTTATTTTTTTCGAATTTTATCAAAACATTAAATGCATTTCACTATTTGCCTTCAATTTCTCATGAATGGGCATGGTATGGGCACATTTCAGGATGTGGCACTCTTGGGATATCATACATGTAATCCGTAGTTGAAAATGAAGTTCACTGGGAACCATATTGAATATGAATGAAAAGGGATTCATAGTTACCTAATTGTCTTGGAAATCACTGAATGTATTTGTCATAAACTTATCATTGAGATGGTGCTTGTAGTGAACTTTGCTTATCGTAACATTTCTCCCTTTAACCTTATCCTTTTATAGTGTTCTTTATGAGAAATGCTGAGACACTAACTCAAGAGGATCATTAAAAAATGTACTGGAATAAAATCAAGAATTCAAAAATATATGTTCAATAGGTTGTACTGGAGAATAAGAAGTAACATTTTAGTAGGAGTGTTAGGTCGACCTTTGTTATGGTATCAACCTATTTTATTGATGAAAAAACCTTTTATAATGGTAACACAAACTCTGTTTTCAAATGGGCAGTGGAACGCTGTGCTCTATCTCTCACCTAGTAAGCTATCCGATAATATTTTACTTTTGAATTCTAGTCAAATCTACAACATGTGACTCAACATACGAAATGTAGAGATGCAGGTTTGAATATAATATAAGAGATTTGATAAATTTTCATAAATGACAACTTTTATTTGCTATTGAACAACTTATACCTGATTACATATCCATGGTTAACATATATTAAAAGTAAACCTTATTCACCAGGTTCTTGTTTTTTTGTACAAGTTTCTGAATGGTTTTCTCTTCCATTTTATTACTATAATTTTGCAGGTGGAATCAATCTTAGACAAGGAAATTTTACTTTGGAAGAACTTCTTGACGAGGAAGAGATAATTCAAGAATGCAAAGCTCTAAACAGTCGCCTCATAAATTTGTAATTTCTTGTTACCTCTCTACCATTATCTTTGTTTACATTGTAATAGCTCATTATCGCATATATAACTTCGTAGAGTGAATGTTAGGTAATCAAGAAGCAGAAAGTTAGATTAGGAAGATAGATGTGATGTTGTGAGAATACGTTGTGCAAATAGAATAAGATTTTGGGAAGACTTTTGTTGTGGTGATTGCCCCTTACATGAAGACATGAAGTCTATCCTGTTAGTTTTTGAATCTTAGACTATGAGTTTCAAACTCCTCTTTGTGATTGCTCAGATGGTAGTTGGTTATTCCTGAACTCAGTTTTCAAAAAGAACCTGAATGATTGAGAATTTTGGTAGTTTGACCTATTTCTACCATTCTATGACATAATTAACAGGAACTACCTCATCATCTTACAAGTTTAGAATCTCTCAACTGGATTTGCTGATGCAGGCATTTTCAAGGTTTAATTTTCTATGTCAAGCTCTTTAAGCATTGAATAATGGTAGATCTCATATCCTGAGACCTTCACAAAGAGATCAGGCATTTCCTAAGTTGAACTTTTCAATTTAAACGAAGTCCTAGACCCACTAGCCTGGAAGGAGAAAACAATTAGGTCTCATATCAGGACACCCATCACTACTTCCATTTTGCCTTTCTCGAGCAATTATTGTGTTCTCAACCACCTCCTAGGTTGATTTTCTTTGTTGAGCAATGTTGTTAGTATCATATATCATGCGGTACGATGTGTAAAATCAAAATGTTGAAATAATCGTGATTACCGAATCGAAAGTTGATTGAATCATGCGAGTCACAATACATTACAGTCTGATACAATACAGGCAGAAACGATCAGCTGCACCAAACCCGACAAGGATATGGGGGTTCAATTTTTTTCATATTAAACATTTTTTGATGTCAAGGAAATCTAGAAGCCATATAGAGACAACTCACCTATTTTGAAACACAATATATATCTTTTTCTGGGGGGGGGGGGGGGGGGGGGTTGTGGAGAAAATTGATCCGGGGTTTGTTTTTGGTCAATCAAAATCCATGTAACTTTGTCTGGTCAGTTCTGAAAACGGTTATTCTTATTCCCAACGCATTCT